>JAJHZJ010000137.1:2798738-3105524 GCA_023548195.1 Bettongia penicillata ogilbyi | reverse complement strand
GCTTAATTTCATTTTTTAAGATATGATACCCATCCTGTTCAATTCAACCTGTACTCTGTGTGTGTGTGTGTGTGTGTGTGTGTGTGTGTGTGTGTGTGTGTAATTCCTCCACCTTCCCAAATACTGGGAAAATTCTCAAGAGTTGTAAATTGTATCTTTTCAGCTTTAGAAAGTCTTTCATGATTTCTCTTCCCTGCTCACCTTTTCATGTTTCTCTTCATTCTTGTGTTTGAAAGTCAAATTTTCTTTTCAGCTCTGGTCTTTTCATCAAGAATGTTTGAAAGTCCTCGATATCATTGAAAGTTTTCATTTTTTCCCCTTAAGTATTCTACTCAGTTTTGTTGAGTAGATGATTCTTGGTTTTAGTCCTAGTTCCTTTGACTTTTGGAATATCATATTCCACACCCTTCAGTCCCTTAATGTAGAAGCTGCTAGACCTTGTGTTATCCTGATTGTATTTCCACAATTCTTGAATTGCTTCTTTCTAACTGCTTGCAATATTTTCTCCTTGACCTAGGAACTCAGGAATTTGGCCTCAAAGTTCCTAGGAGTTTCTTTTTTTGTATCTCTTTCAGGACGTGATTGGTGGATTCTTTCAATATTTATTTTGTCCTCTGGTTCTAGAACATCAGGACGATTTTCCTTGAAAATTTAATGAAAGATGATGTCTATGCTCTTTTTTTTTTGGTCATGGCTTTCAGGTAGTCCCATAATTTTTAAATTGTCTCCCCTGGATCTATTTTCCAGGTCAGTTATTTTTTTTTCATTGAGATATTTCACATTATCTTCCATTTTTTCATTCTTTTGTTGTTGTTTTGTGTGTGTATGTGTGTGTGTGATTTCTTGGTTTCACAAAAAGTCATTAGCCTCCATCTTTTCCATTCTAATTTTTAAAGAACTCTTTTCTTCAGTGAACTTTTGGACCTCCTTTTCCATTTGGCTCATTCTGCTTTGTAAAGCATTCTTCTCCTCATTGGCTTTTTGAACCTCTTTTACCAATTAGGTTAGCCTATTTTTCGAGGTCTTATTTTCTTCAGCATTTTTTGGTGTCTCCTTTAGCAAGATGTTGACCTGAATTTCATGCTTTTCTTGCATCTCTCTCATTTTTCTTCCCAATTTTCCTCCACCTCTCTTACTTGATTTTCTAAATCCTTTTTGAGCTCTTCCATGCCCTGAGACCATTGAATATTTATATCATATGTTTGGAATATAGAAGCCTTGACTTTTATGTCTTTCCCTGATGGTAAGCATTGTTCTTCCTCATCTGAAAGGATGGGCGAAGATATCTGTTCATCAAGAAATTAACCTTCTGTAGTCTTATTTTTTTCCTTTTCTTGGGCATTTTCCCAACTAGTTACTTGACTTTTGGGTTTTTTTTATCAAGAGTAGGGTATACTCTGGGGATCTGTAAGATCACAGTTCCTCCAAGGTGGCACAATCAAGTGTATACACAGGTGTGGGAGCAAGAAGAGATTTTTGTGCCCAGAATCTTAGCAGAGTTTCCTCTCCACAGCCTCCTGGCCTCCAGTTCCACCAAGCCAGTATTGGGGGCTGAGATTCAGATAAACTGCATGAGCCGGGTCACCATTCAGTATGAGATAAAGATCAGCTCCCTCAGGACCTCTACAGAGGGCTGAGGTAATAATCAGCTCCTCAGTGTCCCCAGGGATTTTACGATCCAACAATGGATGCAGGCTGCTCTAGGAGCTGCTGTGGGAACTGCTGCTGCCTGCCCAATATGGCCACTGCAGCCACTGCCTGAGATCAGAGTTATGGGAAGGCCCTTCTCCCTTCTTCACCAGCTGAAAAAACCCTGTCACTGACCTTTGGCCCCTGTGAGTTGAGGCATCTGGGAACTGGTGCTGCTACTCCCACTGGAGATTCCACCCCCAACTCTTCATTCTTACAAGGAAAACTGATATTTTTAACTCACGAGATCTTTTTCAGTATTAGGGTAATTATACATACATACACACACAAACACACATTTATATATATGTATACATGTGAATACACATGTATATATATTCATATAGGTTTAAATGTATATTTATATAAGTGTATGTACATATATATGTATATGTGTATATAAAGTGTGCATGAACACAGGTGAGTATATATGTATGTATAGATTATATGTGTGTATGCATGTATATGTGTTTGTATATATATATATATAAAATGTATGTGTGTGTGTGTATATATATATATATATAATATATATATGAACAGATATAGATTAGACAGTGTGCACAGAGTGAGCTGAATATGAAGGGAGAATTCCTAAAAAAGTTTCTGTTGACTGGAATGTGCTAGGAGAGGAATAAGAGAAAGGGAGAGGCAAAATGTAGTAAATTATTTCACACAAAAGAACCAAGAAAAAAAGTTTTAAATTGGAGGGAAAGAGCAGGGAGATGAAAGGAAATAAGTGAGACTTACTCTCATGGGATTTGGCTCAAGGAGGGAATAACACATCCTCAATTGCATTTCAAAGTCTATTTTACCATGCAGGAGGGCAGGGAGGAAGAAAGTAGGAGAGGGAAGATAAAAGAAGGGAGAGAAATTTGGGGAGAGAGATAGAGGCAAGTTATTGTGGGAGGACAGTTGGTCAAGGGAAATAATGGAAAAAAAATGGAGGGTAGGATAGGACAGTTGGAATTGTGCTTAGTCTTTTGAAATACAACCATTATAGAAATGTTTTGCTGGCTACACATGTAGGACCTACAATGAATTGATTGCTTTCTCAACGTGGATAGATGGTGAAGGAGCAAGGGAGAGAATATGTAACTCAAAGTTTTAATAAGGAATGTTAAAATTGTTTTAGCTTGCAAGTGGGAAATAAGATGTATACTCAATGGGGTATAGAAATCTATTTTGTCATAGAGAAAAGTAGAGGGCTGGAACGTGGAAGAAAGGGGCGTGATGGAGGGGAGGACAGACTGTAGGAAGGAGTGGATGGGGTCTATGCTGTTTTGGGGTTGGAGGCAAAGAGACATGGGGAGAAAATTTTGAATTCAAATTATTGTGGAAGTGAGTGTTGAGAATTGAAAACTAAATAATCTTTAATAAAATAATTCTACGACTGATGTTACTGAAAGTTTAGTAATGAAGCCCTCAGAAATTAGGGAGTTTGGATGTAAGCTCAGAGGGATTTGAATAGGGAATTTGGTAGCACCATGCTATATAGAAATTGAGCTAAAGTGTAAGCCTGAATTCATTTCTATTTCTAAGAGATTAAGATAGTATAAGTGTGATTGTCCTCTCCAAGTACGGGAGCAAGTGACTGTGTATCTGTATTTGCTAAAACTTTGAAGTAAATATACTTTTGCCAAATTTAATCTGACTCTTAAGTAGCTAAGTGGAACTGGGGTACAGTATTCCCAAGTAGGAGAGAATAATCAATGGAGACATAGGAAAAATATCAGAGGAGAGAGGAGTGAACTGTTGCACGTGTGAATTTCAGGCCATATAGTTTAAGGAAATTACCCTTATAGAGAAAGTAAATTACCTGGGGAACTGAGGAAGACAAAGAAAACTGTTATTTTATCTGTCATTTTGTGGTTGTTTTATTTTATTTAATTATTAAATATACATTAACAGATAGAAAATGAAAGTAAATTAAATCAAATGTGTGTGTATATATTTATACATATGCTTATACATACATATACATAGATACACACATGTACAGTCAGTCACACAGTAAAATTCATCTTAGATATATCCTTCACTCTAGAAATCACTGATAAAAGAAAGGGGAGGAGAGAGAGAGAGAGAGAGAGAGAGAGAGAGAGAGAGAGAGAGAGAGAGAGAGAGAGAGAGAGAGAGAGATTTGTGATAAGGTCAAATGAAGGAAAATATATTTCAAAACCCGGTATTTGATTCGTGCTCAAAATTATAAAACAAAATATTCCTTGTAATGATTGCTAGCAGACACATTTTAATGGAATTTTGTGTGGCTGTGTAGACTGCCTGAAAGAAATGAAGCACTGAACACTGTCCTCCAGAAATTCAAGTCAAATTAGCAAACTTCTGTTAAATGTGACTAAACCCCCAATTTTTTCTATATCTCAAATTCATACTTTCAAGATTTGATTATTTAGGAAAGAAAAAAGTTCAGTACAGATTGCATGTAGCTAATTACATCTTGAATCACAGAACTAATCTTTAATACTCCTCTCCACAGGAGACCTACCTAAGTAACTCAGTTATAATTCATGGTACCCCATAATTCCTACTTGACTTTCCATTATCAAAAAATACTGCTGTGAATACTTACTGCCAAAAACAATTGATGCACGTTGAAGTGGTCAAAATGTAAATAGAGAACATAAAAAGGGAGGAGAAAAATATGCTCTTAAAATATCTCAGATACTAATTTAATCTGCTATAGACATTGACTAATTCGATGTTCAACTGCTTAATAAAGTATACTATTTAAAAACATAAAATAATTGTTTGGTAAAAGAATATACTCACTGTTTATGGCTGGCATAGTTATTAGACAAAATATAAAGAGCTTTTAAGTATATCTTAAGGGGAATGTAAATGCATTGCGCTGTTTCCATTGTGATAGAACTAATCAGTCATAGTATGTGAGAAGCTAGCATTAGTATATACTTTATAGTCTACCTTATCAAAGGACTAATTTTGCACGACTCCTTGTTAAAATTCAGTTTAAAAACTGAACCAAAAGAAGTACTCTCCAACTGTTTATAAGCTTTACAAAGGACTGATTTTAAGAAGCTTTGGAAACCAGAAATATATATATATATATATATATATATATATATATATATATATATATATATATATATATGTATGTGTGTATATATATATATATATATATACATATACATATATATCAACAACAATAAAACTAAAGGATGTTTTTCTTTTTGTTGTCTTTGATTTCTAGGAATTTTTTAAATTTGCTTTTAATTTAAGTTTCATTAGAGATACAACAATGCAAAAAATCTCCATGGAATGGGTGCTATTCTTTTTTTATAAAAGATGCTGTCTTATTGTCTCTGTCAGGGAGACTGCTAATTGGCATGGAAGCTTTGACCTACTCTGTTTTTGTACCCTGAGTAATTTTTTTCTTATCTGTATGCAGTCTGCACAAAATATTAGTGCCAGACTTGGTCTCCACGTCCAATTGCATTTAGACTTACCTAAGCTTAGAACTTCCAGACTCGATAGATCTACACAATTTAGCCTTCCCCAGGATCAGGAATTAAAGGTAAGCCACATCTAATCTGATCACTTATGATGACACTGTGTTGAAAACAGTATTCAGAATACCTGTGTTTCTCAAACAACACATACAACATTTTCAAGAATCCAAACACTTTTCAGAGAACTCAAATCACTGTTTCAAGGGAAAGAAAAAGCTTAATGGTTTTTGTTTCTATATTCCTCCTGAGTTTCAGCTGTCTCATCAAATATGTTATTCCTCATGGATTTAATGGGACACTTAAAGTTCGCATAATGTTGTTAGGGGAAGTCGTGATCTCAATTTAATAAGTTACCACTTTCTTCTTTATCTGCTCTGTCATTCTTAACATCAGCTCTTGGGGCTTGGTTTCCTTTCTAGCCTATGAAATTAATTTACCTGGAGAGTGAAAGAGCTCTCATTACTTACAGTTTTTTTAAGGACAAGTCAGCCACATTTGTGGCAAGGTTTTACTTTGAGCTTATAGTCACTGGGTACCTTGTCTACTTGTTTTAAACAGGAAATGAGCACTTACTACATCTAACTAACATAATTATTTGCATCTTTGTTGTCTGCTGGGACAGCAGAATTTCAGAACTCGAAATATCTTGAGGGATTATCTAGTCAAGCCTTCTCTTTATACAAGTGAAACTAAGACCTACAAAGGAGAAGCGACTTGCCCAGAAGCATACATCTAGTTAATGAAAGAGCTAATAATAGAATCCTAATTTTCCCACTACCAAAAGAACTGTGACATTCTTGCTAAAATATTCAGAGCTAGAGCTAGGAATATTTTCCTTACATAATAAAATTATTGATTTGGGAAGTAAGTTGGGGGCCAAGTGTTACAGTCAATTGTTTGACCCTGTGTTTGGTCTCACTGGAAGAAAAGCTGCTGGGTCATCAGTAAAATCCTCTAAGAATAACAAATATGCAGTTTAGAAACTAAAAATAATATGAAAGTAGCCTGAAAGGTGGCTCTAGCTAAGAATCTTCTAAAGATATCTGTTGTACATAACTACTTTCATGATAGATTTGAAAACTTACTTTAATTTAAACAAGATTACAAGACCTGAAAAATTACTGTCAAATAGACTTGTACTTTTATGGATGAAAATTTGTTGATAACAGTTAAAATTACTTAATGAGAGAATGAAATCAGAATGACCTCACTGAGTCCATGTTCATTTTCTACATTTTAATTTATTTTCCTTTGAGTGTCAGCAATTCTCTCTTCATTTCCTTCCTTCCTTCAACCCTTCCTTCTTTCCTTCTTCTATTTCCTTATTAGAATACTTTGCATTGTTTCAACATGTATAAGGATATCAACGTAACTATAAGCAATAGAAATGACAGAAATAGCAGGGCCCTACAAAGAATTGATTTTTCATCTTTTTTTCTGTATGACTAACTCGTTGAAAAACTGTACTTTATATCTCAATATCTCTGATATCCTAGGATCATGACTAGACCTATGATTTCAGTGGTATAGGAAATTCCCATTGAGGAATCTCTTCCTATCAGTGCAAGTCATCACCTTCTATGCTACTTAGAGCTAGAGTTGTTTGTAATTTCACCACGGTTGTATAGACAGTATATAACTGAAGACAGACTTGAAATGACTTAAGAATGAGTCATTTTTTTTGACACAGAGGCCAGCTATCTATCCAATACACCTGTGTGACAATGCAAACAATTACATGTTTATGAATGTACATACATGTATACATGCACATATCATATATATTAATATGTACGTTTTAATTCATGAATATCCCATATATTACACATATATGAAAGCATACACAATCTATCATGCCTGGGTAATTTACAAATGTATAAATATGTTTTTATTTGTGGATATGCTTTTACATAATGGTTAGTGTTTATAATTGTTTTGAAAATTAAAGATTAAGACCAAGAGTCATTTGTTATTTAAGTATATCTGTTAGCAGAGTGTCTTCCTTCTAAGAGAAAGTCATTTTAATGTTCTGATGGCAATATTTTGCCATTATATTTATTTTATTGAAAAGTCAAGCAATTTGTTGTGGGCAGATTCCCATAATATTTGTAAGTCAACATTTTTATGTGTTTATCACTTACTTGCTTATAGAAATTCTCCTTTATTAGATATTTATTCATGCTTTGATGGGTCTCCTCACACACCTAGTTTATTAAAATTACAGGCTAGGTAAATCATAAATACCAACATGGTTCCTTTCTGGACCATCTGTGGATCAGTGTATTGGAAGCATAAAATAAAGTAAAGGGAATCATGTCATATTACACTGGGAGACACATTTTACCCTTCAGCAAAATATTTGAAATGCATGTTTTAGAAATTGAGGCAAGTCACTCTGTACTTCCTTCCCAAAAGGAACATTTCTCAGCCTCACACAGAATTCTCCTCTTGGCATATTTTTTTTTAAGTTAGCAAGCATAAGAGTATAATTTACTTAGCATTTTCCCTCTTGTACCAGTTGAATATAGTTATATAGAATTTTAATTCACACTGATGGTGTATTTGGTGAAGAGAGGTGATCACCCACCCTATTTTAGGGTACTTTTTTTCATTTTTTTTTAAATGACAAAATATAGCTAAAGGTTTTTTTTTTTAATTTGAAGTTTGCATATGAAGTATATGAAACTTTATATTTTCAAAGTCAAAGAAGTTTCCTCAGAAAAAGCAAGATGAGTACAAATTGAGTCCTCTTGAAATATAATCAAAATTATTTATTAATTGAGTTTATTTTATGGAACTAAATGAGATTCAGTCCCATTACCATAAAAAGTAATGAAACCGGCTAAATTCACTTACCTCCTTTAATTACTTAACTTGTAAATCGATACCAAGAAGACTGACGTATTTTGTCAACTCTAGTGGCTCCTGTTGTCTCAGTATCAAATATATCCATACCTGTATAACTATAGATATGTCTGTAGCTGTCTCTCTCTCTCTCTCCCTCTCGGTCTGTCTCTCTTCTTCTGTGTGTGTATGTGTGTATGTGTATACATACTTATATGTAATCTGTAACTGTCTATATCTATTAATTTTTCTCCACACATGAGCACACAAAAACACCCTCTCACATACACATAATCCTTCGTAACCTGGGAACTTCCTACCTTTACCTTCTTTCCTTCATGCACATTAACTCTCCCTCCTACATACCCACCACCAAGATACCCTTTGATCTGCTTACAGTGACCACATTTCTATTCCTTGAATAACTAAATTCATCTCCCCAACATGTGTTTTCACTGGCTTTCTCCATGCTTAGGAAACTCTGGCCATTTATCGTCACCTCTTGCTTTCTTTCCTTCCTTCAATTCTAGATGGAAAATCAATACATTTTGAAATAGAAAATGATTAAGAGAAGGAAAACACCAAAATTAAGATGGATTGAAAGATGGACTTTTAGATGGTACTTAATAGAAGTCAAACATGAAAGTAGGCAGAGATGAGGAAGAAGACTATTCTAAAAATAGACTACATCCAGAGGAAATGACTGTAGCCTAGAAATATAATGGCTTGTTTGTGGAAAAGCAAGGAGGTCAATGTTACTGGATTTAAAAGGGAGTGGCAAATAGTGAAGTATAAGAAGACTGGAATGATATGAGGAGTCCAGGTTATGAAGGGCTTTGAAAAGGAGCAGAAGAAATTTTATTTGGTCTGATCATAAACAAGTGTTGAATTTTATTGAATAAGGAAATGGCATGGCCAGAACGTTATTTAGGAGGATTATTTTGTGGCTGAATGGAGGATGGATTGACTTGGGGAGAGACAGCAGAAATATCTGCAGGTTATTGCAATAATCCACGTGTGAGAAGAAGAGGGCCTGCGTCAAAGAGGTTTCACTGTCAGAGAAGACAAGTGGATATATTTGAGGGATGTTGCAAAGATGAAATCAAGAAGACTTGGCAACATGTTGGCAACCCAAAGAGGATTGAGAGATAGTTACGAATTGAGGATGATATCTATTTCATAGGGTTGAGGGACTGAAAGAATGTTTTTACCTTTGATGTTCATAAGGATGTCATAGGTTGATGGGGAGGTTTAAGGAGTAAAGATCAAGGGTATGGTTTTTGTTCTATGGAGTTTCAGATTTCTATTGGATATTCATGTCAAAATGTCTGAAAGGCAGATGGAAATAGAAGATTGGAGATCAGCAGAGAGATGAAGGCATGATAGGTAGATTTGGGAAACACCATAATAATTAAATCCATGGGAACTGATATCAAGTGAAACAATATAGAGGAGTAAGAGAAGAGGACCCTGAACATAATAATGATCAAAGTTGATCACAGCATAATGTTGCTGTGACTGTATGCATTATACTCCCGGTTCTGTTCATTTCACTTAACATCCTTCCAGCAAATCTTTACAGACATTTTTTTCATTTCTGAAATCTGCCTCCTCCTCATTTCTTATAGATGAATAGTATTCCTTTACATTCATATCCCAGAACTTGTTCATTCATTCACTAATTGATAAGCATCCCCTCATTTTCCAGTTCTTGGCCACCATAACAAGAACTGCTATTAATATTTTGCTGCATGTGGGTCCTTTCTATTTTCTATGATTTCATCGGGATGATGACTTAGTATTGGTATTGGTGGATCAATAGACATAAGCAGTTTTGTAGCCATTTGGGAATACTTCCAAATTGCTCTCTAAAATTATTTAATCAGTTTGCAACTCCAACAGCAATGCATCAGTGCTCCAATTTTTTCACATCTTCTCCAACATCTATCATTTTCCTTTCCTATCATATTGCCCAATCTCATAGGTGTGAAGTGGTACCTCAGAGTTGATTTAATTTAAATTTCTCTAATCAATTGTATAGATTTGCATGGAACTACAGATAGCTTTAATTTCTTCCTCTGAAAATTCTGTTCAGATCTTTTATCAATTGGGGAAAGACTTGTATTTTTGTAAATTTTCCTCAGTACTTTATATATTTTAGAAATGACACTGCTTCCCTTCTAATCTTAATTGCACTGACTTTATGCAATTTTTTAAAAATTTAATATAAACAAAATCATCCATCTTGCAATTAATAGTGTTCTCTGTCTCTTCATCTCTTCATAAAATCTTCCCTTCTCTATAACCCTTGCTCTCCTACTTTTCTTATAGTTTGAGTTTTATATCTAAACCATATACCCATCTTTACCTTGTCTTGGTATATGGTGTAAGATTTTGGTGTATGCTTGGGTTGATCATACCCTTTTAAATTTTTCAAAGGAGTATTTGTCATTTTTCTTCCACAAGGTTGATTCTTTGGGTTTACCAAATGGTAGAATACTATTGACTATTGTCATTGACTACCTTATTCCACTGATCCATTACTTTACTTCTTAGTCAATCCAAAAGAGTTTTGATGATTACCACTTTATAATATAGTTTTAAATCTGGTGCAACTAGGTTATCTTCCATGCATTTTTAAGAATTAAAATCCTGAATATTCCTGAAGTTTTGATCTTGAAGATAAATTTTGTCATTATTTTTTCTAGTCTTATAAAATGGTTTTTGGATAGTTTGTTTTGTGTGTAACTGAATAAGTCAATTACTTGAAGTAAAATGGTCATTTTTTTTTTTTACTAAATTATCTCTGCCTACCCATAAGCAACTGTTATTTTTTCAATTATTTATATGTGGGAAAAGTGTTCTGTAATTTTGTTCATATAGTTCCTGGGCTTCTCTTGTCAAATATATCCCCAAATATTTTATGTTATGTGCAGTTATTTCAAATGGATTTTCTCTTTCTATTCCTTGTTGCTGGGTTTTATTAGTACTATATAGAAATGTGGGTGATTTATGGGAGTTTGTTTTATGTCCTGTAACTTCCTTAAAGATGTTAATTATTTCAAATATTTTTTACGTGATTTCTCTAGGATTCTCTAAGCATACCATCATATCATCTGCGAAGAGTGATTGCTTTGTTTCAACATTGCCTATTCTAATTCCTTCAACTTCTTTATTTCTTATGGCTAAAGATAGCACTTCTAATACAACCTCGAGAATCAGTGGTGATAATGAACCTCCTTGTTTCACCCCTGAACTTACTGAAAATGATTTTAGCTTATCTCTATTATACATAATGCTAGTTTATGGTTTTAGATAGATGCTATTTATCATTTTAAGGGAAAATACATTTATTTCTCTGCTCTCTGGTGGTTTCTTTTACAGGAATGGGTGCTGTATTTTGTCAAAATCTTTTTCTACACCTATCTAGATAATCATATTATTTCTGTTAGTTTACTTTATGATATGGTTAATTATGCTCATGGTTTTCCTAATATTGAATCAACCTTGAATTACTGGTGTAAATCTTACCTAGTCATAGTATATTATCCTCTTGAAAAGTTTCTATAATATCGTTGTAAATATTTTATTCACTATATTTACATTGATGATCTATAATTTTCTTTCTCTATTTTGGCTCTTCCTGGTTTATGTATCAGCGTCTTAATTGTATTATAAAAAGAATTCCATAGGGTTCTTTTTCTTCTTCACCTATTTTTCCAAATAGTTCAAAGAGTGTTGTAATTAACTGTTCTTTTAATTTTTAGTAAAATTTATTAGTAAATCCATTTGTCCCTGGAGATTTTCTTAGGGAGTTCGATGATGGCTTTCAATAGCATTTTTTTTTCCCTGAAATGCAGTTACTTAAGTTTTTTTTTTTTTTTTATTTCCTCTTCTGTTAGCCTGGGCAATTGAAATATTTGTAAATATTCATCCATTTCACTGAGAATGACAGATTTATTGGCATACTGTTGGACAAAATTAGCTCCTAGTTTTTTTTTAATTTCTTCTTCATTGGTGATGGAGTGTTTCTTTTTACTTTTGATCCTGTAAATATGATTTCCTCCTTTCTTCTTAAAACAAAACAAAACAAAAAGGCAAAGGCTTATTTTTGTTATGTTTTAGATAAAACCAGCTCTTACCTTTATTAGTTTAATAATTTTATTACTTTCAGACTTATTAATCTCTCCCTTGATTTTCAGAATTTCTAATTTGGTACTGAATTGGAGATTCTTAATTTGTTATTTTTCTAGTTCTTTTAGTTGCATATGGCATACATTTATTGACTCTTTCTGAATTTCATCAAATAAACTTTTAAAGGTGTAAAATTTCTCCTCAGAACTGCTTTGCCTGCGTCCCATTAATATTAGCATGTTTTCCCAATATTGTCATCTGCTTTGATGAAATTATTGACTGATTCTATGATTTGCTGTTTGATGCACTCACTCTTTAGTATTAGATTAATTAGTTTCCAATTAATTTCAGTCTGTCGTTCCATAGCCTTTCTTTACACGTAATTTTTATTGCATCATGATCTGAATAGATGCATTTTATATTTCTGCCTTTCTGCACTGTAATTTTGAAGATTTTTTATGCCCTAATCGATGGTCAATTTTTCCACTAGTGTCATGTTCCACAGAGAAAGTGTTATGTTCCTTTTTATGCTCATTCAGTTTTCTACAGATTCTATCATATTGAACTTTTGTAGTATTCTACACACCTCCTTAACTTCTTTCTTGTTTATTTTGTGCTTAAATTTATATAGTTTGAGAGAGGAAGTAGTACAGTTTTTGATATGTGTGTGCATGCACACACACACACACACACACACACACACACACACACACACATATATATATATATATATATATATATATATATATATATATATATATATATATATATATATTAACTTACAACTCAAACGATTATGGATGTGAATGTTGAAAATTAAAGTTAATTTAATTTAATCATATAATTCTTCTTGTAACTCACTAAATTTGTCTTGTATGTTTTGTATTGATATTGCTTCATTTTCTATGATATAAGTTTCCTCTTTTAATTATATCCATTTTTGCTTTTCTTTTATCTGAGATCAGGATTGCTACTAGAGCTTTGTTTTTTAAACTTCAGCTGAAACATAATATATTCTGATCCAGCCTTTTACATTTATTCTATTTATATATCTGCTTCAAATGCATTTCTTCTAAACAATTTATTTTTGGATTCTGGTTTTTAATCCACTCTGCAATCTGTTTCCATTTCATGGGAGAACTTCTTCCACTTACATTCACTGCCATGATTAATAACTTTGTATTTCTCTCCATCCAATTTCTCCCTCATCATTTATATTTTACTCTTTCCCCATGTTCCCTCTCACCAGTATTTTGCTTCTTACCAACAGTCCCTCAATATCCTGTTTTCTCTCTGCACCCTTCCCATTTCTTTCACCTTTCACCTGTTACTTCCGCCCTCCTATCAACCCGTCTCTTTTTTTTCCCCTTTCTCCTTCTATTTCCCTATGGATAAGATAATTATTTTCTGTATTACTGACACAGACTAACAGTAAGAGATAGAAAGAGAAATTCCATTTAAAGTTGCTTTAGAGATTATGAAACATTTGGGAGCCTACCTGCCAAAACATGCTCAGAAACTATATGAACACAATTTCAAAACACTTTTCATGTAAATAAAGTCAGATCTAAGTAATTGGAAAAAAACATTTTTTGCTCATATGTAGGCCGAGCTAATGTAATATAAATGACAATTCTACCTAAATTGATTTATTCATTCAATGCCATATCAATCAAACTGTCCAACAAAAGTTTACAAAGCTAGAAAAAATAATAACAAAATTCTTTTGGAAGATCAAAATGTCAAGAATATCAAAGGAATTAATGTAAAGGTATGTTATGGAAGGTAGCCTTGCCATACTTGATCTTAAATTCTATTATTAAATATTAAATTCTATTATAAATTTAATTCTATCTTAAATCCTATTACATAGCAATAATCAAAACTACTTGGCAATGTCTAAGAAAGTATTGGATCAGTAGAATAGGTCAGGTATACAAGAGACTATAGTAATCTACTGTTTCATAAACACAAAGATTCTAGCTCCTGGAATAAGAAGTCACTATTTGACAAAAATCCTGCTGGACATACCCAAAAATAGAACGGTAGAGCATAGACGTATTACATGTCATAACAAAATGAAGTCAAAATGGGTGCATTATTTAGATAAAAAAGCTGATACTATAAGCAAACTAAGAATGTAATGGAAAACTGTTGCATCATAAGAAGTGAGAAACAAGAAGACTTCAGAAAAATCTTGAAAGGCTTTTATGAACTGATGTTGATTGAGCAAAAATAATAGAATACTGTACACAATAGTAGTCACATTATGCTGTGACTAAATTTAATAGTCTTAGCTCTTTTCAGGGATGCAGGGATCTAAGATTACTCCAAAAACTCGTGATAGAAAATGCTATCCACATCCAGAGAAGGAACTATGGAGCCTGAATGCCAATAGAAGCCAGTTATTTGCTCTTTCTTGTATTTTTGTTTTCTTTTTTTAATTTTCCCATGGTTTCTCCAATTCATTCTAGTTCTTCTTTATAACATGACTAAAGTGAAAATATGTGTATTAAGAATGTATATATAGAATCCTTATCAGTTTGCATGTTGCCTTGGGACGAGGAAAGGAAGGGTGTGGAAGAAAATTTACAACTCAAAAGATTATGGATGTGAATGTTGAAAATTAAAGTTAAATAATTTAAAGGGTGAAAAGAGATAAATTTCTATATTCTCCTGAGTATATATGTTCTTCCCTCTTTGAGACAAATCTGATGAGAAGACTCAAACAAATGCTCACTGCTTTTTATTCCCTCTACTGTAAGAGACCTTTTGCACGTATTCATGCTACATAATTTACCGTTTTACCTCCTCGTTTCTTATTCTGTCATCACAAAACTTTTTTCACTCCTTAATACTTTTTTACATCCACACATCCAAATCAACTTATACCCGCATTCTCTGTCTATCTATACTCCTTCTAGTTGCCCTAGTAAAGACAGTTCTCAAGAGTTACAAATATCACTCTGCCATGTATCCCAATGTAAACAGTTTAACCTTATTGAATAATATGGTTTTTCTTCATGTTTTTTCCTGTTTAACGTTTTAGGCTTCTCTTCAGTTTTGAAGTTGAAAAGGAAATTTTCTGTTCACTGCTTGTATTTTCATCAGGAATGATTGAAAGCCCCTTATTTTATTGAATGTCCATCTTTTTCCCTGAGAGATTATGCTTGCTTGTGATGGCTACTTGTAATCCAAGCTCCTTTGCACTCTGGGATATCATATTCCAAGCCCACTCATCCTGTAATATGGAAGCTATTAAGTCCTGTGTAGTACTGAATATTTTCCCATGACATTTAAATTGCTTTCTTCTGACAGCTTACAAGATTTTCTTCTTGAATTGATAATTTTAGACTATCATATTCCTTGAAGTTTTCACTTTGAGATTCTTTTTAGAAGGTGATCAATGGATTCTTTCGATGATTATTTTATCCACTGTTTCTAGGATATCGGAGAAGTGTTCCTTGATAATTTCGTGGAAGACGCTCTCTACACTTTTTTTTTATCATGACCTTCCAATAGTTGAACAATTCTTAAATTATCCCTCCTGGATCCATTTTCCAGATCACGTTTTTCAGTAGGGCATTTTGTATTTTCTTCTATTTTATTTATGGTTTTGATTTTGTGGAACTGATTCTTAATGTCTCACACAGCCATTCACTTCTAGTTTCCCAATTCTAATTTCATTTTTAAATTAAATTATTTTAATTGTTTTCAGTGTTTACCAATCAATTCCATATATCCTATATTTTTCCATGGCCTGTCCCTTTTCCCTCTCTCCTTCCCCACTCCCTCCCTGAGACAGCGCACAATTTATATAGTTTCGACACATACGTTTCTATAAAATACATGTTATATAGAAGAATTAAAATCAATGGGGGAAACTACAAACCAAAAAAATAATCATAATACCCAAGAAAATGGTCTGCTCTGTTTACTTATGTGATCCAATTTCATAGTTTCTTCTCTCGTTATGGAAGGAGAATCTATTGGGAATTTTTTAAGTCCATGCATTCCAATGAAGTACTAAGCTTTCCAGAAAAATTTCTCACACATTGTGATTGTTGCTGTGTAGAAAGTTTTCACTCAACATCAGTTCAGATAAATGTTTGCAGGCTTCTCTGAAGTCTTCCTGTTCATTGTTTCTCATAGATAAAAAGTATTCCATTATATTCATGTAACACAACCATTCCTCATTCAGCCATTCCCCAATTGATGGGCATCCCCTTGATTCACAGTTTTGGACCACCACGAAGAGAGCTACTATGAATATATTATACATGTGAGACCCTTTCTAGTTTCTGTGATCTCTTTGGTATAGAGTTCCAGGAATGATATTGCTGTGTCAAAGGGTATGCACATTTTTGAAGATATTCAGGCATACATCCAAATTGCTCTCCAGAATGTTTGGATCAGCTCACAGTTAAATCAAAAATGCATTAGTGTTCCAACTCTCCCACATCTTTTCTAACATTTATTATTTTCCTGTTTTTTTTAAATTTTAGCCAATTTGATAGCTGTGGTGTGGTACCCTAAAATTGTTTTGATTTGCATCTCTTTAATTAATAGTGATTTAGAGCATTTTTTCATATGATTGTAGATAGCTTTAATTTCTTCCTCTGAAAAGTATCTTTTCATATCCTTTTACCCTTTATTAATTGGAGAAAGACTTGTATTGTTTTGCATTTGACTCAGTTCTCCATATATTTTAGAGATGAAGCTTTTATCACAAAAACTAGTTGCAAAAATTCTTTCCCAGTTTTCTGTTTCCCTCCTAATCTTCGTTGCATTGGGTTTGTTTGTGTGAAAACTTTTCAATTTAATGCAATCAAAATTACCAGTTTTGCACTTCATAATGTTCTCTATCTCTTCTTGAGTCATAAATTTCTACATTCTAGATAAATCTGACAAATACACTGTCCTTTGTTCCCTTAAATTGTTTACAGCATCAAACCTTATACCTAGATCATGTCTCCATTTGGAATTTATTCTTGTGTACAGTGTCAGACATTGATCTATGCCCAGTTTCCACCATATTATTATCCAGTTTTCCTAGACGTTTTGTCAAACAGTGAGTTCTTATCCCAGAAGCTGGGATCCTTGGATTTATCAAACCGCAGATTACTATATTCAGTAAATACTGTGCCTTGAATATCTAACCTATTCCACTGATCAGCCCTCCTGCTTCTTAGCCAGTAGGAAGTGGCTTTGATGATTGCTGTTTTATAACAAAATTTGAAATCTGGTAGGGCTAGACCACCTTCCCTAGTATTTCATTTCATTAGTTTCCTTAATATTCTTGAACTTTTGTTCTTCCAGATGAATTTTGATCTTATTTTTTCTAAGAATAAAAATAATTATCCAGTAGTATGATTGATATGGCACTGAACAAGTAAATTAATTTAGGTAGAATTGCCATTTTTATTATATTAGCTCAGCTAACCCATGAGCAACTGATGCTTTTCCACTTACATCTGATTTTATTTGTGAGAATAGTGTTTCATAATTGTATTCATATAATCCCGGGGTTTATTTCGGCAAGTAGGTTTTCAGTTATTTCACAGTGTCTACCGTAACTTTAAATGGGATTTCTCTTTGTATATTTTGCTGTATGGGTTTTTTAGTAATATTTAGAAGTGGAGATGATTTATGTGGGTGTACTTTGTAACCTGCAACTTTGCCAAAGTTGTTTATGATTTCAAGTCTTTTTTTAACTTGAATATCTGAGATTCTCTAAGTATATTTTCATGTCATTCGCAAACAGTAATAACTTAGTTTGTTCTTTGCCTATTCTAAGAACTTCATTATTTTCTTCTGTTAGTGCTGCAGATAGCATTTCAAATACCATATTTAACAACAGTAGTGATAACAGGCATCCTCATTTCACCCCTGATTTTATTGGAAATGCATCTAGCTTGTTTCCATTGCATGTGATGCTTGCTTGATGGTTTTTGGTAGATACTGCTTTTCATTTTATGGAAAGTTCCCTTTATTCCTCTACTTTCCTATGTTTTCAATAGGAATGGGTGTTGAATGTTCTCAAAAGCTCTTTCTACATCTACTGAGATAATCATATGGATTCTTTTAGTTTTGTTGATGCTGATAATTTTCCCAATACTGAACCAGCCATGTATTACTGGCATAAATCCTACCTAATCATAGGATACTATTCATGTGATAAGTTTCTCTGTCTCTTTTGCAAATATATTATTTAACATTTTTGCATCTATATTCATTAAAGAAATTGGTTTATAGTATTTTTTCTGTTTTTTAACTCTTTCTTGTTTAGTTATCAGAACCCTACTTGTATCATAAAAAAGAATTTGGTAGTACTCTTTTATCCCCAATTTTCCCAAATAGTCTACATAGTATTGGAATTAACTGGTCTTTAAAGTTTGATAGAATTCACTTATAAATCCTTTTGGCCCTGGGAATTTTTTTCTAAGGAGATTTTATGGCTTCTTCAATTTCTTTTTCTGAGATGGGGTTATTTAAGTACTCAACTTCTTCTTCTGTTAATCTGGGCAACTGATATATTTTAAAATAACCATCCATCTCATTTAAATTGTCGACTTTATGAGCATACAGTTGGGCAAATTAATTCATAATTATTGTTTTAATTTCCTCCTCATTGGAGGTGAGTTCATATATTTCTGTTTTGATATTTGTACTTTGGTTTGCTTCTTTCTACTTTAAATCAAATTGACCAAGGCTTTATCAATTTCATTGGCATTTCATAAAAGCAACTCTTAGTTTTATTTATTACTTCAATATTTTTCTTAATTTCAACTTTACTACACTCTCTTTTGGTTTTAAGTATTTATACTTTAGTATTTAATTGGTTATTTTCAGTTTTTTCTTTTTCTCTCTTTTTCAGCTGCATGACCCATTTATTGATTTCCTCTTTGCCCATTTTATTCCTGTAGGCATTCAAAGATATAAAACTACCCCTAAAAACTGCTTTCACAGTATCCCCTAAGATTTGGTAGGTTGTCCCATGATTGTCATTCTCTTGAATGAAATTGTTAATTGTTTCTATGATTTGTTCTTTAACTCACTCATCCTTTAGGATTAGATTCTTTAGTTTCCAATGAGCTTTTGGTTTATATTTCTATGGCCTTTGATTACATGTAAGATTTATTGATTGATGATCTGAGAAGGATGCATTGAATATCTCTGCCTTTTTGCCCTGGACTGTGAGGTTTTAATGTCCTAGTATATGGAGAATTTTTGTATATGTGTCATATACCACTAAGAAATATGTATATTCTTTTCTACATCCATCTAGTTTCCTCCAGAGATCTCTTATCTACCTTAACTAGACTTCTATTCATTCCTTACTTTCTTTCTTGTTTATTTTGAGGTTAGATTTATCAAGTTCAGATAACTGGAGATTCAGGTTACACATTAGTATTGATTTACTGTCTATTTCTTCCTGTGACTCCCTTAACTTCTTTTCCAAAAAATTTGAAAGGGGGGTGAAGCCAAGACTGTGGAGTGGAAAGATGCATATACTCCAGCTCATTCCTGACAGCCCATAACACACCTGTAAAGAATGACTTTTCACAAATTCTAGGGCAGGAGAAGGCACAGACCAACAGAATGGAGGAGATTTCCAGCTCAGCATGACCTGGATGGCTGACAGGTAGGGTCATGCCAGCCGTGGAGTGAAGCACAGCACAGCCTGTGTCACAAAACACCAGGAGGAGCACGATCAGAGCACTCCTTGGGGGCAGAATTCCCAACAACAGCAGAGGTTCTCAGATCCCTCAAGCCAGAGGCCCCAAAGGCAGCTTCACATGTCTGTGAGAGGGCTTTTCCAACCCTGGGAGAAGGGAGCAGGTTCCTCCCCTAACCCGAGTTCCAGGCACCTGTAGTAGCAGCAGCAGAGGGTGGTAGCTGCAGTGGTAGCGTCAGGCAGAAGCCAGTCTCCATTGTCAGAGTGCTCAGCTTAAAGACTCTGGGGGAATTGAACAGTTGACCTAAGCCTCAGCCCTGACTGGCAACCCTACTCTCACCTAAAGCTCCTGGGGGAATTGAACAATTGATCTGAATCTCATCAGCAAGCCTGGTCAGGAAGCAAACTCCTCTCTCTTGACTGTGTCACCTTGGAGGAACTGAGAACTTATAGTTTCCCTGGGTAGGCCTTACTCATGACAAAGGACCCAAAAGTCATGTAACTTGGGGGCAGAACCAAGACCACAGAGTAAGAGAAACTACTCACCTAAGCTCTTAGACAAACTCCTTCAGATACCCCTAAAAACAGAATCTGACCAAATTTTGGAGGTGCAGAATTCAGTAGGAGACAGACTGTGGCAGACTGGAAGGTTGATGGATATGATCTGTTCCGCAAGGGAGAATAACACATAGTGCAGCATGCCCTACCACTTTGCAGCTGAGCAGAATAGCCCCACGGTGGCTGAGCCAGCACAGCAAGGTTGAATGGCAGAGTGGAAGCCTAGGGAAGAAGACAAGCAGAAGTGGCAGCCACTGCACACCAGGAATCAGGTAGAGCACCTCCTGAGACAATCAGCCCGCAGATGGAACATATGTAAGTCACCTACTAGAACTTCCAGGAGCCAAAATGGCAAAATGATCAGTAAATGCTCTCTCCTCTTCCCCCATAAAACATTTCCCCAGAAAAGTGCCGGATCAGTGGGATCAGCAGAAGGGGAAAATAGTCTTGTCACACCTGAAGCTAGGAATATAGCTAAGAAGGATTCCTCTTACTATGACAGAAGCAAACCAGAAGAAGAGGAGCCCTGGGGGGATGGAGCCCTCCAATCAGTAACAACAGGCGATCAGGCTGACCTCAGGAGAAATGGGAAAACAATAGGGTAGCCTGCATCACCAACACCTGGGATTGGCTTTGCTCCACCTCAACTGAGAAGATCTCCTGTGACCAGACAACCCCTCTCCCACATGTAACTAGCTAAATCCAGTGCTAATTCACGACAAACAAAACAAAAAGAAGAAAAGGCACCTGCCCTTAACATTTTCACAACAGTCAACCCAACACCAGGTTCAACTCCTAGATGAAAGAACCACTGGGCACAATACACAAAGTCTCACCATAATGAGAAAGCAGAGGCAAACAAAGTAGGAAAAGACCATAAATCTTTCTATGGGAACAAGGACCAAAACACGAGTATGAAAGAGGTCAGTGGTGAGATTGTACTCTCATCAGAAACTTCAAAGGCCACAATGAACTGCTCAAATGCACAAAAAACTCTACTGGAACATCTGAAGAAGGAAATAAAAGAAAAACTGGCCAATGATTTCAAAAGTATGAAAAGGGAATTCACTGAAAAGAAGAGCTTTTTAAAAAGGAAAATTGAACAAACGGAAAAGGAAGCACAAAACCTAACTAGGAAAATTGAATAATGGAAAAAGAAGTACAAAATCTAACTGGAGAAATTAGTTCCTTAAAAGGAATAATTAAACAGAGAGAAAAAGAGATGCAAAAGTTAACTGAAGAAAATTTGATGAAAATTAGAATTGGGAAGTAGAAAGTAATGACTTTATCAGACAGCAAGAATCAGTTAAACAAAATCTAAAGAATGAAAAAATAGAGGAAAATGCAAAATAGCTATTTAGAAAAGCGACTGATCTGGAAAATATATCGAGGAGAGAAAATATAAGAATTATTGGCCTACAAGAAAGGGATGATTAATAAGAGTCTGGACAATATCTTCCAAGAAACCATACAGGAAAACTGCTCAGAAGTGCTAGATGCAGAAGAGAGATTAGTCATCATACGAATCCACCACTCACCTTCTAAAAGAAGTCTTAAACTAAAAACACCAAGAAATGTCGTTGCTAAATTCTAGAACTATCAAGTGAAGGAAAAAATACTACATGCAGTAAGAACGAAACCATTCATATATCAAGGAGCTACAGTCAAGATCACACAGGACTTTGCAGGTTCTACATTAAAAGAAAGAAGGAAATAGAATATGATATTTGAGAAGGCAAAGGAGCTGGTACTGAAACCAAGGATCAATTACCCAGCCAAGGTCAGCATAACATTTCAGGCAAGGGAATGGATATTAAATAAAATAAGGGATTTCCAGACTTTCCTGACAAAAAGGCCAGAACTCAATAGAAAATTTCATCTTCAAATGTAGGTCTCAAGAGAGGCAAAAAAAAAAGGTAATCAGGGAAAAAGAAAAATTTGTAACTCAAGTTGGACAAAGTATTTACCTCCCAAAAAAGGGATCATGATAATTGTTAATCTTGAGAATTGTACATTTATTGTGAAATATAAACTGGATATACAAAGATAGAGGGAATAGGTATAAAGTAAATGATGTGATGATAAAAATGTGAATGTGAAGAATGTGAAGGAGAGAACAGTCAAATGGTGGAGTAGAAAGACACATTCTCTAGCGATTCCCGAACAGCACAGAAAATACCTGAAAAAAAGATTCTCAACAAATTATAGAGCAGTAGGAGCTATGGAACAACAGAGTGAAAGAGGTTTCCAGCCAAACGTAACCTAGAAAGTCAACAGGAAATATCTATCTCATGGGGTGTTTAGCAGAACAGACCCCAGACCTGGCAGTGCAGCATTTGGCGGAACAAGATCTGAACAGACCCCAGGGGCAAAATGCCTAGCATGGAGCGTCCCAAATATCTCAAGCCACAAGTGACAAAGAAAGCTCCAAAGACCAGTGTTATATGGCTTTCCCAACTGGGTGAGAGGGGAATGGGGACCCCCAAATTGGCCAAAGGCAGCAGCAGGTGGAAGGCTGCTATGGTGAGCACAGAAGCAGCCTGCATCCATTGTCCAGGAAGCTCAGCTTAAAGACTTGGGGCACCGAGAAGCAGATCTGAACCTCAGCCCTCAGCAGAGGCTCTACTCCCACCCAAAGCCCCTGGGGTAATTTAGCAGTTGATCTGGATCACAACTTTCAGTGGTGGCCTTGTCAATACAAAAAGTCCCTGGGGGAATAGAGTAGCTGATCTGAATCTAAGTCTTGACCACAGTACTTGGTGAGGGGTGGAGCACTAGGACCCCTCCTCTTCACGAAGAATTCAGAAGTCAAGTAAATAGCTAGGAAAATGCCCCAAAAAGGAAAAAAATAAGGCCATACAAGGTTACTTTCTTGATGATAAGGTGTCTCCTTCCATCCTTTCAAAGGAGAAAGAACGAGGCATACTGCCAGAGAAAGTCAAAGCTTCTGACTCTACTACCTCCAAAATGAACATAAATGGGCTCAGGCCATTGAAGTTCTTGATAAGGAAGTCAGGAGCTTGCTAAAGGAAAACAAAAAAAAATGCTGAGGTAAATAATACCTTTAAAAATGTGTTAACTCAATTAGAAAATGATGTCCAGAAAGCCAGTTAGGAGAAGGAGGAATAAAAGGCACAATTAGACAAATGGAAAAGAAGTTTGAAAAGCTCACTGTAAATAACATTTCTTTAAAAGAGAGAATAGAGTTCAGGGAAACTAATGACTATGAGATAAATTAAGAAGTTAGAAAACAAAACCAAAAGATTGGAAAAGTAGAAGAGAATGTGAAACATCACATTGGAAAAACAACTGACCTGGAAAATAGATTTGAAAATTTTTTAAATTTAAAATTTAATAATTATGGGAGTACTTGAAAGCCATGATCATAAAAAGAGCCTAGACATTATATTTCATGAAAGTGTCAAGGATAATTACCCTGATATCCTAGAACCAGAGGGCAAAATAAATATTGAAATAAACCAACAAATACTTCCTGAAAGAGAACTGAAAAAATAAACTCCTAGGAATATTGTGTCCAAATTTCAGAGTTCCCAGGTCAAGGACAAAATAGAAAGAAACAATTCGAGTATTGTGGAAATACAACCAGGAAAACACAGGATCTGGCAGATTCTACATTAAGGAAATGCAGGGCTTGGAATAGGATATTCCAGAAGTCAATTCAAAACAAGAGTCTCCTTCCCAGCAAAATTCCCAGAAAATTCTTCAAGGACATAAATAGTCATTCAATGATATAGAAGGCTTTCAAGCATTCATAATGAAAGACCTGAACTGAATAGAAAACTTGACTTTAAAACACAAGAATCAGGGAGGAGCCAAGATGGCAGAATAGAAAGACTCACGCATGCTAGCTCTGAACCCACAGCCCATATATTTTCTGCAAAAAGAACTCCCCACAAATTCAGGATAAGTGCAAGCGACACAGAAACGCAGAGGAGGAGATTTCCGTTCCAGAGAGCCCTGGAAAGCCGTCCCCAGGGGTCAGTTGCACCCCACACAGTGGAGCCCAGCCGTGTGCTGCCCTGGCCAGGTGCCCTGACAGGAGCAGATCCGAGCATGCTTCAGGGAGGGAATCTCAGGCGGCTACGAAGGTCCCTCCACCCACAGGTGCTCCAGGTCAGTGAGAAAGATTTCTGGGCTGGCCAAGAGGGGTGCGGGGTGTCTCTGTGACTCGGAACCCCTCGGGAGGCAGCAGCAGAGGGAGTGGCAGAGGTACTTATGGCCCCGGGACTCCACAAGCAGACAGGAGCTCCATTGTTGAAGGTCTCCGCAAAACCCCCTGAGGGAACTGAGCCTGGAAGGTAGCCCTGCCCCCACCTGAGAACCATAACTTAAGCTCACATTGATTAGCAGCCAGCAGCCGTGCCTGCCACTGAAAGTCCTGAGGCTGGGGAGCAGCATTTTAATCTCAGACCCCAAGCACTAGCTGGGGGAATCAAGGCGGGGGTGCAGAGTAATCTCAGAAGTCAAGTAACTGGCTGTGAAAATGCCCAGAAAAGGGAAGAAAAATAAGATCACAGAAAGCTACTTTCGTGGGGGACAGATGTTCCCTCCTTTCATTTCTGATGACGAGGAACAATTCTTACCATCAAGGAAAGACGAGGAGGTTGAGGGCTTTGTATCCCAGACATCCAAGGTGGATTTCTGGTGGGCTCAGGCCACAGAAGAGCTCAAAAAGGATTTTCAAAATCAGACAGGTGAGGGAAAAACGGGGAAGAGAAATAAGAGAGATGCAAGAAAAGCATGAAAAACGGGTCAATACCTTGGTAAAGGAGACCCCCCAAAAAATGCTGAAGAAAATAACACCTTGAAAAGTAGGCTAACTCCATTGGCAAAAAAGGATCAAAAAGCTAATGAGGAGAAGAATGCTTTCAAAAGCAGAATTAGGCAAATGGAAAAAGAGGTTCAAAAGCTCACTGAAGAGAATAGTTCTCTCAAAATTAGAATGGAACAGATGGAGTCTAATGACTTTCTGAGAAACCAAGAAATCACCAAACAAAACCAAAAGAATGAAAAAAATGGAAGAGAATGTGAAATATCTCATGGGAAAAACAACTGACCTGGATAATAGATCCAGGAGAGACAATTTAAAAATTATGGGACTACATGAAAGCCACGATCATAAAAAGAGCCTAGACATCATCTTCCATGAAATTATCAAGGAAAACTGCCCTGAGATTCTACAGCCAGAGAGCAAAATAAGTATTGAAGGAATGCATTGATCACCACCTGAAAGAGATCCAAAAAGAGAAACTCCTAAGAACATTGTGGCCAAATTCCAGAACTCCCAGGTCAAGGAGAAAATATTGCAAGCAGCTAGAAAGAAACAATTCCAGTATTGTGCAAATACAATCAGGATAACACAAGATTTACCAGTTTCTACATTAAGGGATCGAAGGTCGTGGAATAGGGTATTCCAGAAGTCAAAGGAACTAGGACTTAAAGCAAGAATCACCTACCCAGCAAAACTGAGTATAATACTTCAGGGGAAAATATGGTCTTTCAATGAAACAGAGGACTTTCAAGCATTCCTGATGAAAATACCAGAGCTGAAAAGAAAATTTGACTTTCAAATATAAGAATCAGAAGAAGCATGAAAAAGTAAACAGCAAATAGAAGTCATAAGGGACTTACCAAAGGTGAACTGTTTACATTCCTACATGGAAAGACAACATTTGTATCTCTTAAAAATTTCAGTATCTTGGTAGTTGTTGGGACCACACACACACATACACACACACATACACACATGCATGCACATACAGAGACAGAGAGCACAGAGTGAATTGAATAGGATGGGACCATATCTTAAAAGAAATTAAGGTAAACGGTGAGAGAGAAATGTAGTGAGAGGAGAGAGGGTGAAATGGAATGGGGTTAATTATATCTCATTCAAGAGGCAAGCAGGAGACTTTTTAGTGCAGGGAAAAAGTGGAGAGCTGAGAAAAAAACATGAAGTTTGCTCTCCTCACATTCGACTAAAGGAAGGAATAACATGCACACTCATTTTGGTATGAAAACCTATCTTACAATACAGGAAAGTGAGAGAGAAGAGATAAGCAGGGTGTGGGGGATGATGGGAGGGAGGTAAATGGGAGGAGGGAGCAATTAGGGGTCAACACTCTTGGGGAAGGCCAGGATCAAAAGACAGAATAGAAACAATGGGGGCAGGATAGGATGGAAGGAAATACAGTTAGTCTTACACAACACGACTATTATCGAAGTCATTTGCAAAACTACGCAGATATGGCCTATGTTGAATTGCCTGCCTTCCCAAAGGGAATGGGAGGAGAGGTAGGGATGGGGAGAAGTTGGAACTCCCAGTTTTAGGAACAATTGTTTAGTATTGTTCTTGCTACTAGGAAACAAGTAATACAGTTAGTGGGAAATAGAAAGTTATCTGGCCCTACAGGACAAAAGAGAAGATAGGGGCAAGAGAAGGGAGGGAGGATAGAAGAGAGGGCAGATTGGTGATAGGGAAAATTAGAATGCTCGGTGTATTCGGTGGAGGTAGGGTATAAATGGGGAGAACATTTGGAACCCAAAATTTTGTGAAAATGAATGTAAAATGTTAAATAAATAAATTTATATTAAAATAAAACACAAGAATCAAGAGAAGCATGAAAAGAAACAGGAAAGAGAAATCATAAAGGACTTTCTAAAGCTCAACTGTGTACATTCCTACATGGAAATATAATATTGGTAATTTTTGAGATTTTTGTGAGTATTTGGGCAGGTGGTGGGATTTTACACACACACACACAGGTACACACACACACATACACATGCAAACATACATAGAGTGAACAGATTGAGTTGAATCAGAACAGATGATATTTATAAAAAATATTAAATACATTTAAAGACTGAGAGAGGAAAATACTGGGAGGAGAAAGGAAGAAATGGAATGGGGAATCTATCCCTCATAAAAGAGGTATGAAAAATCTTGTTCAATGGAGGATAAAAAGGAGAAGGTGAGAGGGGAAAAGTGAAGCTTTCTCTCCTCACATATGGTTTAACGAAGGAATAACATGCTCGCTAAATTTGGTATGAAAATCTATCTTATAGTACAGGAAAGTAGGGAAGAAGGGGTCAAATAGGGTGAGGGCGATGTTAGAAGGGAGGGCAAATGGGAGAAGGGGGCAACTAGAAGTAAACACAGTTGGGAAGGAACAAGGTCAAATGATAGAATAGAAGAAAAGGACCACCAGTGTAGGAAGGAGGACAATATAGTTAGTCTTATACAATGTGACTATTATGAAAGTCCTTTGCAAAACTGAATATAATACTTCAAGGGAATAAATTAGTATTCAATGATATAGAGGACTTTCAAGCATTCATGATGAAAAGACCAGAACTGAAGAGAAAATTTGATATTCAAACAGAAGAATCAAGAGAAGCATGAAAAGGTGAACAGGGAAGAGAAATCATGAAAGGCTTTCTAAAGCTGAACTGTTTGCTACATGAAAAGATGGTATTTACAACCCTTGAGACTTTTCTCAATATTTAGGAAGGTAGAGGAGTTATGCACACACACACACACACACACACACACACACACAGAGTGAGAGAGAGAGAGAGAGAGAGAGAGAGAGAGAGAGAGAGAGAGAGTACAGGTAGAGTTGAGTCAGAAGAGATGATATCCATAAAAGTAATAAATAAAAATAAGAGGCGAGGGAGGAAATACTGGGAGGAGGAAGGGATAAATTGAATGGATCAGGCTATAACTCATAAAACAGATAATAAAAATCTTGTTCAATGGAGAAGAAAAGGGAGAAGGTTGGAGGGGAAAAGTGAAGCTTGCTTTCTTCACATATGGCTTAAGGAATGAATTACATGCTTGCTAAATTTGGTATGAAAATCTATCTTACACTACAGGGAAGCAGTCGAGGATGAGACAAGTGAGATAAGGGGGATGATAGAAGAGAGGGCAAATGTGAGAATGGAGTAACTAGAAGCAAACAATTTTGGGAAGGGACAAGGTCAAATCAAAGAAAAAAAGGCTGGACAGTGTAGGATAGAGGGCAATATAGTTAGTATTACAAAACATGACAATTATGGAAGTCTTTTGCAAAACGACAGATATATAGTCTGTATTGAATTCCTGCCTTCTCAGTGATGATGGTCAGGGAGGGAGAGGGTAATTCAAAATATTAGAAACAAATGTTGAGAATTATTGCGGCATATGAGTGGGAAATAACTAATATATGTAATGGGGTATAGAAATTTATCTCGCCCTACAAGAAAAGAGAGAAGATGAGGATAAGGGCAGGGTGGGGTGTGATAGAAGGGAAGATATGTTGAGGACAGGAGTAACCAGAATGCAAGATATTATTGGGTGGGGAAGTGGAGAGGTGGGGAGAAAAATTGGAACTAAAAGTTTTGTGGAAAAAATGTCAAAATCTAAAAACATATAAATAATTATAATAATTTTAAAATTATGTTAGAGATGATCTTACGTTGTAAAATTTTAATGAATTGCAAATCCCTCTTATTGCAGACCAAAATACTATTTTTATTAGGGTACTTTGTCCCAGGATCGTTTCTGTTAGAAGTTTCTTGAAAATATGATGATGATGATGATGATGATGATGATTATAGCTATTTTAATGTTTGCAAATATTTTAAATGTACTTATTCTCATAAGACCCATCACAAAACGCTGAGATAGATGCTATTGCTATCATTTTAATGATGAAAACAACCTCAGGATCAGAAAATGTAACTTAGATACTCAGGATTAAGTGATCTTCTTATGCTGATAGTATGACTATGAAGCATAAGTGTAATTCAGATTTTCTATGTTTTCATTCTCACATTTTGCCCCTCATGTGGTCCTCAATCTAAACAAGTCTTACTTAATGAAAATTGTGTTCTGGTAAAATGCCCCAATTAGAAGCTAGTATCAGAAATATGTATTGCATTTCCCCAAGTTTGGGAAGGAAAATGTGTAACATACTGCAATTTTCTGCAGAAAAAGATGGAGTGAACTTAAATCTCTGGTTATCATCTTCCTCCCATTCCGTGTTTTCTCAAGAAGTGACAATGCTCTCATTGGGTGAAAATGAAAAAAATGACGCAAAATTATCATTCCAGATGTTTTGAATCAATTTATTCCTAGTTATATGTTGTTTAGTCCCTATGAATCTGAGTATGAGAAAATATATTCAGGGAAAAATTCACTCAGAAATATTTATCGTGAGGCATAAACTATTGGTAGGTCAAGGTACAAATGAAGAGAACAGTCTAATTTTGGTCAAACGACAGAAAAAAATGTGGCTTGCCTTCTGGTCCTTATGCAGTGGGGAAGATGGGCCATAAAAAGGAGAACTTGGTGATACTCCTTGAAGTGACTGCTTGGAAGCAGCTTCAAGAAATATGAAATAATTAAGTGTATTTCAGATATGGCAGTTGTGGTAAATTAGAAATTTGCTTTCATAGGATCGATGTGAGACAATGCAGATCACCCCAGAATTTTCACTGCATAAAATACACACACATACACACACACACACACACACACACACATACACACACACATAGAATGTTCACATCATGAAGGAAAGCCTAATTCACCCCATGGTGGATAAGCTTCTTCTTTCCTTTTCTTTTGAGCTCTAAATACTAAAGCATACCTAGAGCACAGAGATTTATATAGTAGGAAGGACATTCTATTACAATTAATTAAAACATTTATGTTTTATGTATGTTAGCTTGCTCAGAGGAAACATAAAAGGAATGAATTTTACTCACGAATTTCCTTGTGAAAAGAAATGGTGTCTGATAGTACTATTTTTACAGCTTCAGAGATCAAATCATTTGGCAGGTATTTCATAGGAGGTGGTCTTAAACATAGTGTTGCAGGGACTGATAATTCTGCTTATATTCCCAGTTGTCATGGAGACCAAAAATCTCCGAGGTAAAGCTTTTGCACAGGATTTTAGTTTAAGGAGAAATTATTGTACCAATTAAGATCACTACACTGGAAAAAAAATACTTTAAATTATTTAGGGCAACAGTCACAAAGAATCGAAGAGAAGAACACTATGTTATATCCATGATGTCTTTATACAAAAGTTGCACATGACAAATATTTATATTTCCATGGAGACATTAATTGCCTTTATATTGATAAACCACATATGCACACAGACAATTAATTTCCCTAAAAATACAAATGGTGGTACTGTTTCTTAAATGAATTAAATATAAACACATGTTAATGAATAAAATAAAGAGTAATCATTGTTCTCTCTGCTTTGGAATGAAGTAAGAGGTTGTTTGGGTACAAGGATCATTTTAAATACAATAGAATGACATAGCATTGTTCAGGCACTTATATCCGTGTTTCTATCCACTGCACAAATATCTCTGCTCCAGAGAATCATTTCTTCATATCTGTGAGACCTGACCTCTCTGGCATATGGATAACAACAATACTAACACCAATTTGTTAAAATAATTTCTAGAAAATGGTGTGAGATGATGGTCAAGAGTCAAATACAAAGCAAGTTAATAACAATGGTTCATTTTTATCTATGCATACTTAAGACTATACAGCTTGTAAATCTCTTGGATGTCAGTGGGGAATGAAAAAGAAATATTAACTGAAGCTAAAATAGTATGTTTCGTTGTCATCCTTCTCAATGATTTTGTATGAGGAAAAACAAAACAAATAACAACAAAATAACTAGACAAAAGCACAGGTCAACTATTGTATATCCAAGTCTAACCTTGTCTTCTATGCTCCATTATACTTAATGTTGGTTCTTCCATAAATGTGAATCATATTCAGTACACTACTACTAGGGTCATCAGAAAGGGTCAAAGAACTTCTTGGGCATCAGAAACTGTTTCCAAGGCCAATTTAATGTAAGATTTTTGTTTATCCTGGATCCCCACTTAGTCTACTGATGGATTTCAGCTTAAAAGAATGAATTTCTTATGATATAGAGAACAATGAGGCAAACAGATATGTTGTTGAAAATGTCTTCTCAATCTCTCATTTTTAATTAGATTCTATTGACCTTTATATATAAAATACCATCTATGAAGGGCAGCTAGGTAGTGCAGTGGATAGAGGACCAGTGCAGGGGTCAAGAGGATGTGAGTTCAAATCTCACCTCATATGCTTGACACTCACTAGCTATCACTTAACAAGTTACTTAACCCCAATTGCCTCATCCTAGGTCATCTCCAGTCATCCTGATGAATATCTGCTCACTTTATTAAGATGGCTCTGGAGGAGAAGTGAGGCTGGTGACCCTCACTCAAAAACAAAGTCAAGTCCAAGGCATGTCATTAGTTTTCTGATGACATGCTCTTCTTCAATAACGAAGGAAGAATACACTAACTTTGGATCAGACACTGTAGAAAGTCATATGTTTATCAGGACAGAAATAATAAATTCGCCCACATACACTTAAACACACACATATGATACTAAAATTAAAAACAACAACAGCAACAATGAAAATAACAACACAGACTTTATCTCAAGGAGTTTACAGCTACACAAATAATGTTACCACAAAGCAAAATGGTAATAGACAGTTTTCTAGAAACATTTGTGGAAAAAGTGAGAGATCAAAGAAGACCCAATGGAGAAGCTTGGTTTTACTGAAGCATTACTGAAAGAAAATGTTAAGGACAGATAGAAATGAAGAGACGCTGTAATCTAGGGAAGCAAGATATCTTAAATTGGTGGACTTGAAAAATGAAGAGAAAAGTGGCAGTTCAATTATGCTGAGATGTAGAATGCATAAAAGGAAGAGATTTACCTAAATCTCAAAAATTAACTAGAAGCAATATATTTGTGTTCCTTTGTTTATTTGTTGCTTATGGAACAGAAATTTAAGAGGGTTCAATGAAAGGGGTGGAAGATACTTGGCTGGAACTTTATATTGAAGAGGATGGAATAAAATAATTTTTTGGTGAGAAATGGGGTTTTATTTTGATGATGGCCAGAATCACTGGGATACACATTCCACACATATAACTAAGATGAAAATACTATCACTGAATAGAAGGTGACATTCTGTTTCCCAGAAAGATTATATTTGATGGATCCCTATTTATCTGCTTGGTTTGATTGACCACGTTCACCTCAAAAAAATTCCACAAACTTTAGGACAAAAGGGAAGGAGTCCAAGATTAAAAAGTCTCTGTTTTCCCTCCTGAGTGAGTTAAGTTGGGGAAGAGAATCGATGTCCAGCTTCCATAGAGAAGGAATCATTCTCAAGAAAGATGGTAGGAAAAGTTCCATTGTGGCCCATGCTTGTTAAGTCTATTTGTGCTTATAATAGTGTTGTCACCATAGAGTGTTCACCTCATTCCATTTACTTCACTTTGCATCAATTCATGCAATCTTCCTAGGTTTCTCTGAAATCATCCCTTCATCATTTGTTAAAGAGCAATGCCATTTCATCACACATATATATCACAACTCATTTGGATAGTATCCAACTGGAGGACCACCTCGGATTCTATTTCTTTTCCCCCTCAATAGCATTTATGAATATCTTTTACGTCTTCAATTAGATCTTATTCCACTTATAATTAACCTGTTCTTCCATCTTAATCTTCTTATCCCCCAAGCTTTTGTTCTCACATTTTCCTCCACTAGAGTGAAATGTATTTCTGTACACACTGCATGTATGATTTTTTTTTCTTTGACCAGTTTTGAAATATTCATCTGTAAGTCACTCCCTCATTCTTTCTTCCTTATTTCTAGAGATTTTAAATTGTGAAAAATTATTATATGGATTATTTTTTTTCCATTATTTACTCTCCTTTCCTCTCTCAATATATTTTTTATCCATTTCCATTTATTTTAATCTCCTTAAGATTGCTAAATCATGCCCAGTCTTTCTGCCTAACTAGACTTTCTCAATGAACCTTGATGAGAGTGTTCAGAGGGGACACATGCATATATAAGTGAAATGGAGGGGGGAATGGTGAGTGTAAATAATATAGCACATTGAAGTCAATGAAATAAGAAGAAACTCTCAAAAAGAATGCCATCAAAGGAATATTTGCCCAAAATGGAGATTAGCAGTTGATGTGATAAAAATAAAGGATAACTGATGGAATATTGTTGCACCCCTTGGTAATACTCATGACGTTTGGAATAAGAAGATGGACCTTTACAGGGTGAAAAAGAAACAATAAAGAAATACAGAAAAGTTATTTTCACCTTGGCACTGTACTTTATTAATGTTCACTTTTGGGGGGTGGAGCCAAGATGGTGGAGTAGAAAGACTCACGTATGCTAGCTCCAAAACCACAGCCCATATATTTCCTGCAAGAAGAACTCCCCCACAAATTCTGGATCACTGCAAGGTGCGCAGAAACACGGTGGAAAAGATTTCCGTTCCAGAGAGCCCTGGAGAGCCATCCCCAGGGTCCCCTATGCACCAGAAAACGGAGCCCACCCCTGCCCTGACCTAGCCGGGTGGCCGCAAAGGAATGGATCCTAGCAGGCTTCAGGGACAGAATCTCCGGCAGCCGCGAAGGTCCCTCCGCCCACAGACGTTACAGGTCAGTGAGAGAGATGTCTAGGCTGGCTGAGAGGGGAGCGGAGGTCTCCATGATTCGGGGCCCCTCGGGAGGCAGAGGCTGTGGCAGAGGCAACAGCGGTGGCCCCCGGGACTCCCTGAGCAGGCAGGACCTTCATTACTGAAGGTCTCTGCATAAACCACCTGAAGGAGCTGAGACTGGGAGGTGGCCCTGCCCCCACCTGCTCCATTACTGAAGGTCTCTGCATAAAGCCCCTGAGGGAACTGAGCCTGGGAGGCGGCCCTGCCCCCACCCTAGCACCAGAACTTAAGCTCACATTGAATAGCAGCTGCTCCTGCCACGGATAGCCCTGAGATTGGGAAGCAGCATTTGAACCTCAGACCCCAAGCACTAGCTGGGCGGATCTAGGCGAGAGTGGAGAGGAATTTCAGAAGTCAAGTAATTGGTTGGGAAAATGCCCAGAAAAAGGAAGCAGAAAAAGATCATAGAGAGATATTTTGATGGGGTGCAGATGTGCCCGTCTTTCAATTCTGATGACGAGGGAATATTCTTACCATCAGGGAAAGACATGGAGGGTGGGGCCTCTGTATCCCACACACCCCAGGTGGATGTCTGATGGGCTCAGGCCATGGAAGAGCTCAAAAAGGATTTTGAAAAGCAAGTTAGACAGGTGGAGGAAAAACTAGGAAGAGAAATGAGAGAGATGCAAGAAAAGCATGAAAAAAGGGTCAATACCTTGGTAAAGGAGACCCAAAAAAATGGTAAAGAAAATAACACCTTGAAAAATAGGCTAACTCAATTGGCAAAAGAGGTTCAAAAAGCCAATGAGGAGAAGAATGCTTTCAAAAGCAGAATTAGCTAAATGGAAAAAGAGATTCAAAAGCTCACTGAAGAGAATAGTTCTCTCAAAATTAGAATGGAACAGATGGAGTCTAATAACTTTCTGAGAAACCAAGAAATCACCAAACAAAACCAAAAGAATGAACAAATGGAAGAGAATGTGAAATATCTCATGGGAAAAACAACTGACCTGGAAAATAGATCCAGGAGAGACAATTTAAAAATTATGGGACTACCTGAATGTCATGATGAAAAAAAAAGTCTAGACATCATCTTCCATGAAATTATCGAGGAAAACTGCCCTGATATTCTAGAACCTGAAAGCAAAACAAGTATTGAAAGAATCCATCGATCGCCACCTGAAAGAGATCCAAAAAGAGAGACTCCTAGGAACATTTTGGCCAAATTCCAGAACTCCCAGGTCAAGGAGAAACTATTGCAAGCAGCTAGAAAGAAACAATTCCAGGATTGTGGAAATACAATCAGGATAACTCACGATCTAGCAGCTTCTACATTAAGGGATCAAAGGGCATGGAATAGGATATTCCAGAAGTCAAAGGAACTAGGACTCAAACCAAGAATCACCTACCCAGTAAAACTGAGTATAACACTTCAGGGGAAAATATGGTCTTTCAATGAAACAGAGGACTTTCAAGCATTCCTGATGAAAAGACCAGAGCTGAAAAGAAAATTTGACTTTCATACAGAAGAATGAGAAGAAGCATGAAAAAGTAAACAGCAAGGAGAAGTCATAAGGGACTTACCAAAGGTGAACTGTTTACATTCCTACATGGAAAGACAATATTTGTAACTCTTAAAATTTTTCAGTATCTGGGTAGTTGGTAGGATTATACACACACACATACACACACATGTATATGCGTGCACGCACACACACATACACACATGCACGCATACACAAAGACAGAGAGCACAGAGTGAATTGAATTGGATGGGACCATATCTTAAAAGAAATTAAGGTAAATGATGAGAGAAAAATGTAGTGGAAGGAAAGAGGGTGAAATGCAATGGGGCAAATTATTTCTCATTCAAGAGGCAAGCAGGAGACTTTTTAATGGAGGTAAAAAGAGGAGAGCTGAGAAAAAAAAAAACAAAACAAGTTTACCCTCATCACATTCAATTAAAGGAAGGAACAAAATGCACACTCATTTTGGTATGAAATCCTATCTTACAATACAGGAAAGTGGGGGAGAAGGAGATAAGCAAGGGGGGTGGATAATGGAAGGGAGGGCAAAGGGAGGAGGGAGCAATTTGAAGTCAACACTTGGGGAGGGACAGGATCAAAAGACAGAATAGAAACAATGCGGGGCAGGATAGGATGGAGGGAAATAACAGTTAGTCTTACACAACACGACTATTTTCGAAGTGATTTGCAAAACTACACAGATAGGGCCTATATTCAATTGCCTGCCTTCCCAAAGGGAATGGGTGGGGACGGAGGGATGGGGAGAAGTTGGAACTCAAAGTTTTAGGAACAACTGTTTAGTATTGTTTTTGCTACTAGAAAATAAGAAATACAGGTAATGGGGAATAGAAAGTCATCTGGCCCTACAGGACAAAAGAGAAGATGGGGACAAGAGAAGGGATGGATGATAGAAGAGAGGGCAGATTGGTGATAGGGAAAATTAGAATGCTCGGTGTATTAGGATGGGGGGAGGGGAGATAAAGGGAGAAAATTTGGAACCCAAAATTTTGTGAAAACGAATGTAAAAAGTTAAATAAAAAGAAAATAAAAAAGAAAAAAATGTTCACTTTTGTTACTGTCTCATTGCACCCTTGTATAAAAATATTTTTACTTTTCTTTTCAGTATTGATTCAATTTTTTAAAATGTATTCTATTTAAAAGCTAGCACTTGTATTGAGGTAATCTTCAAGTGGTACTTGTTGCTCAAAATTTAACTAAGAACCTGGATTTTATAAATATTGGTGATTATATTATCCTGAATTTGTACACATCTTCATGATTGCAAAATACTTTGAATATTTTATCTCGTGTGATCCTGACAAAAACCTGTGAAATGGATAGTTTAAAAATTGTTATACTGCTTTTACATTTGAGAAAACTGCGATCAATCTGTGTCAAATGATGCATAAACAACATATGCAACCATTTCATTTTTCCATTATTACTTTGGTTATGAGAGAAACAGGAAATCAGATAGCATAGGAAGTATAATGGCATTCATATGGCTCAACTTGAGTACTACAGAGATAAAGTATGACTCTTCTTATAATGAGGTCTAACTTATTAATCATGGCACATAGATCCTTAAAGCAGAGTTGGAGAAAAAAAGACCACTAAAGGAGACACTTTGAAGACAATATGGATTTAAACCAGCAATAGCAAGTCCCAGACAAACCAGATTCAATCACATTATCAACAGGCTAAAAAGAACATTCTACTAGAAGTCATATTGTGAAGTTTGTGTTGAAAAACACTAATATGAGAAAGTTAGGGATTTGTGAAATAGGTGTCATTACCTTTTAAGTGTACTTTTTCAACTTCTCTAAGGCATTCCACAAACACTAATTGTTTTTTATGTGCAATGCACACAGATAATGTTTGATGTCATTTAACTTTAAGAAATGATATAGTTTTAAAAATAATTTTTGAGTTTTATTTTTTAGAGGAATGTAGATGTATTTAACACTATTCCATTCAAATATGATGACTGGAAATTAGGTTAGAAAATTAGAAAACAGGGGCATATAATACCCATTTTTAATTTTTGTGAAACCTGTCACAAAAAGGAGGAATTTAAAATTTACAGGCTAAACTTATTTGTCCAATGGTACTAGACCATTCACAGTATAGGATATATCAGAAGAATGGATTTCATATAATGAACATAGGTTTAGTAAGGCATATGCCTACTTTCCCAAATATTTACATGGAAAGTATAGGAAGATATGGAGTAGTAATATTTGATGTGGTCAGCATTATTTGAATGACTAAGTTTAAACAGTCATCATTAATGACCTTCTCTCCATTCACAAAGTAGTCTCCACTGTCTTTTCTCAGAGATCTATGGTACGGCTGAAGTTATGTGAATCTTCATTGGGGTGAGGGACCACTTCCTCTTAGTCACTGGGACAGAAGAAATGATCAGTCCACTGTATATCTCACATTTTAAGAGAACAATTTTCAAAGGTTCAGAGGAAAAGAGAAATAAGTGGTAGTGTTCTGTGTAGGTAGCTAAGGAGGCATTGGGAACTTCCAAGAATGACATTCTGAAATCATAAAAGAAAATTATCTCATAACAGAAAAAAACAAAGAAATTGTTGGAAGAAATGAATTTGAATGTTATAAGAACTCACCTTGTGTTATAATTATTGTTATCATTATCATGATTGTAATTTTGGTTATTATTATGATTTTAGTGTTTTATAAAGGGTGAAAGGGAAAATAACAAAATGAATGCAAACTGTGACTAAAGTTTATAAATATACCAGGAATGCAAAAGCTCAGAGTTAAAGTAAGCTAAGAACCTCAAAAGGTGATCTTTTGACCTGTATCATAAAAAGAATTGTCAAGGATAGGATCTGATTGTTGCTCGGGATACATGAGATAATGATACTGGAAAATTAAGTAGGCAGAATTGTTCAATTCGTATTTTGATTCCTTTTTATTGACATTATTTTCTCTGTCAAGGAAACAGATTTTTGAATTGTAAAGAAAAATCTCCGAAATCACTAATTGGAATTGATGTCAAAAATATGTAAAGAGATAGGAAGAGACCTCTTTGATGACCTTGAAAAATTCAAGTAACCTGGCCCAGATGAAATTTATCCTGAGGCAATAAGTAGCCTCTTTAATATTTTTACTAAATCACTTTTAGTGATAAATAAAATTGGAAACAGGAATAGTATTATAGGACTGGAAAAGGACAAACATTTTACAGAAAAGAAAATAATAGTCTGCAAACTCTAAGCTAGTGGGCTTGACTTTAATTCTTGGAAGAATTCTAAACTGTGTTATCAAAGTGTGAATATAAAAAAAAAAAACAAAAAACAAAAAACAAGAGATCACCCCAAAATAACTTTATCGACAGTAATCATATGTAATTTTAAATAATAAATTGGCAGGGAGACTGAATGCAAGTGGATAATCTAATCCTGCCCGGAATTGACATGAAGTTTGGGAGATATTGCATCCCTGCAATGTCCTTACTTCTGGTGTCAACGTCCTATAGTCAAAAAGTTTGTAAGCTTAGTACCTGATCTATTTAATTATAGGATGGGTAGGGGAACATCCAAGGTTGTATAAAATTGAGCTATTTGGCATAGGACTTTAGACCAACAACAATAAGTTAGGGTCCTTTAATTCTTAGAAATACAGTGGAGACAATTAGTCAAGAGCTTATGAAGTTAGCAACATAAATATTATTTGTGTCTCAGTTGAAATGTCTAAAAAAATTCTTTTGTGGTCCATATTGTAAATACTTTAAAAAGAAGTATCACCTCACCGAAAGTTGGAATTGCTTTATCTGTTATAAACTGTGTTAAAAATAAATAACAAAAAATAATTAAATAGATTGGCAGGAAGCTAAGATGGCAGAGTAAGAGCAACTGCTCACCTAAGCTCTTAGACAAATTCCTTCAGATACTTCTAAAAAGAGAATCTGATCAAATTTTGGAGGGGCAGAATCCAATAGGAGACAGAATGTGGTAGATTCACAGCTCAGGACAGACTGGAAGGTGGAAGGGAAGGATCTGTTCTGCGGGGTGCGAGCCCATAGTGCACAGCACAGTACATCCAGCGCAGCAGAGCGAGAGGGCTCTGGGGAGGACTGAGGCAGCTGCAGGAGAAACCTACAGAGAGGCAGCCCAGGGTGAGAGACCAGCAGAGCCAAGCGAGTGACAGCAGCTGAGCCCAGGATATCACCTGCAACAGCTCTTGAGACCTTCAGCCCCCAGATCAAATGTCTGTAAGTCACCTACCAGAGCTTCCAGAAGTTAAAATGGCAGAGTGACTGGTAAATGGTCTCTCCTCCCCCTGATGACCTCAAAATAAACATAAAATATTTCCCCAGAAAAATCCCAGCACAGTGTGAAAAGTGAAGAGACAAACAGTCTCATAACAACTGAGGCTAGGAAAATAGCTAAGGGGGATTCCTTTTACTGTGGCTGAGGCAAATGTGAAGGAGAGGGGCCCCAGGGGAGGTGGAAACTTGCACTGCAAACCAGGTGTGGCTCAGTTCTAGGAGATGAGTTCCAGGGGAAGTGGAAACTCCTACTAGGACCTAGGCTTGCCTCAACGCTAGGAGAGGAACTCCAGGGGAGCTGGAAGGCAATAGGGCAGCGAGGATAACCAACCACTGAGCTTGCCTTTGCCTCAGTTCAGCTGAGGATATCTCCCAGGTCCAGATTATCCCTTCCCCACAGTTAACAGACAAGCCCCAGGGCTGATCAGAGAAACATAAAACAAAAAGATAAAAAGGCATGGTTTTTTCACACCAGTCAGCTCAACACAAAGTTCTGCAGTTTCTAACAGGAAGAACCAAAAGCCACAACACAAATCATCATCATGAGCAAGGAAAAGCAAAGCAAGTGTGAAAAAACCATATACTTTCGCCGGGGGACAAGGACCAAAAGAAGAATAGCAAAGACATCAATAGTGAAACTGAAAAGTTGGTCAATCTGAAACTTCAGAAGGGACCATGAATTGCTTGCATGCACAAACAGCTCTCCTGGAACAGCAGAAGAAGGACATAAAAGAAAAAACTGGCCAATGATTTTAAAGGTACGAAAAAATAATTAATTGATGAAAACATCTCTTTAAAAAGGAAAATTGAGAGAGATTCACTAAGGGCAGAGTCAAGATTTCTGACTAGAAAGACACACTTATGAAAGGTTCCCCCCACAGCCCATAAAATACCTGTAGAGAGGGACTCTCAACAAATTTTGGAGTAGCAGAAGTGGAGAACAACAGAGTGGAGGAGATTTCCAGCCCACCAGGGATCTGAAAGGCCCACGGAAGCATCGGTTGCAATGGATGTAGGAGCCAAGCATGGAGCCCAGCCCAGCCTTGGTCCCAGTGCAACGAGACTCTGGGAGAAGGATATCTCAGTGGCAGAATCTCCAGTCACAGTAGATGGTCCACAGATCCCTTGGCCCAGAGGTACCAAAGGTCAGTGACAGGGTTTTACCAGGAGGCCAGGAAGGGAGAAGGGCCTTCCCATAGCTCCAGCAGCAGGCAGCAACCACAGAGCCAGCAAAGCAGCCCTTACTGAAGCTCAATTGTTGGAGTGTAAAAACCCCTGGGGGCATTGAAGAGCTGAGTCTTACCTCAGCCTTGGGTGGAGGCCCTGGGCAAGCTGGTCTTTGTCTCAAACTGAATGGTGGCCCTGCCCATTCAGCTAATCAGAAAATCAGCCTCAAGTGCTGACTTTGTGGAACTGCAGGCCAAGTGGGTGTGGAGAGGTATCTGCTAAGATTCTGGGCACAAAAATCCCTCTCTTTGTCCAGACCAGTACACGCTTGATTGTGCCACCTTGGAGGAACTGAGATATCACAGATTCCCAGAGTATACCCTACTCTTGACAAAGGATGCAAAAGTCAAGTGACTGGTTGGGAAAATGCCCAAAAAAGGGGAAAAAAATAAAACCATAGAAGGTTACTTTCTTGGTAAAAAGATATCTCCTTCCATCCTTTCTGATGAGGAAGAACAATGCTTACCCGAGAAAAGATACAGAAGTCAAGGCTTCGGTATTCCAAACACAAAATAAATATTCAATAGGCTCAGGCCGTGGAAGAGACAAAAAGGATTTTGAAAATCAAGTTAGACAGGTGGAGGAAAAACTGGGAAGAGAAATGAAAGATGCTAGAAAAGCATGAAAAGCAGGTCAGCACCTTGCTAAAGGAGACCCAAAAATGCTAAAGAAAATAACATCTTGAAAAATAGTCTAACTCAATTGGCAAAATAAGTTCAAAAAGCCAATGAGGAGAAGAATGCTTTCAAAAGCAGAATTAGCCAAATGGAAAAGGAGGTCTCAAAGCTCAGTGAAGAAAATAGTTCTTTCAAAAATAGAATGGAAAAGTTGGAGGCTAATGACTTTCTGAGAAAGCAAAAAATGACAAAACAAAACCAAAAGAATGAAAAAATGGAAGATAATGTGAAATATGTGGAAAAACAATTGACCTGGAAAATAGATCCAGGAGAGACAATTTAAAAATTATGGGACTCCCTGAAAGCTATGAACAAAAAAAAAAAGAGCTTAGACATCATCTTCCATGAAGTTATCAAGGAAAACTGCCCTGATATTCTAGAACCAGAGGGTAAAATAAGTATTGAAGGAATCCACTGATCATTGCCTGAAAGAGATCCAAAAAGAGAAACTCTTAGGAATATTGTAGCCAAATTCCAGAGTTCCCAAGTCAAGGAGAAAATATTGCCAGCAGATAGAAATAACTCGAGTATTGTGGAAATACAATCAGGATAACAAAAGATCTAGCATATTCTACATTAAACGATCGAAGGGCATGGAATATGATATTCCAGAAGTCAGTGGAACCAGGATTATAAACAAAATAACCTACCAGCAAAACTGACTATACTATTTCAGTGGAGAAAATTGGTTATTCATTAAAAAAGAGGACTTGCAATCATTCTTGATGAAAAGGCCAGAGTTGAAAAGAAAATTTGACTTTCACACATTAGAAGCATGAAAAGGTTTTATATGTGTGTGTGTATGTGTGTATATGTGTATATATGTGTGTATATGTGTGTATGTATATATATATATATGTGTGTGTATGTATATATATATGTGTGTGTGTGTGTGTGTATAAATATGTAGACAGGGAGCATAGGGTGAGGTGAATAGGAAGGCATAATATATAAAAAATAAATTAAGAGAATATATTGGGAAAAGAAAGGGAATGGGGCAAATTATCTCTCATAAAACAGGCAAGAAAAAGATTTTTCAATGGAGGGGAAAAAGGGGGAAGTGAGAGGGAAAAAGTGAAGCTTACTCTCATCGTATTTGGTTTAAGGAAGGAATAACATGCACACTCAATTTGGTTTGAAAATCTATCTTACAGTACAGGAAAGTTGGGTGGTGGGATATAAGCAGGGTGGGAGAATGATGGAAGAGAAGGAAATGGGAGGAGGGAGCAATTAAAAGTAAACACTCTTAGGGAGGGACCAGGTCAAAAGAGAGAATAGAAGTAATGAGGGCAGCATAGGATGGAGGAAAATATAGTTAGTTTTACATTAGATGAATTTTAAGGAAGTCATCTGCAAAATACACATATAGACCTTATATTGAATTGCTCAGCTTCTCAGTGGGGTTGGGGGAGGAGGGAGGAAGGAAGAGAAGTTGGAAGGCAAAGTTGTAAGAACAAATGGTGTGAATTGTTTTTCTGTACAACTGGAAAATGAGAAATACAGATAATGTGGTACAGACATCTATATTACCCTACAATACAAGACTGAAGATGGGGATAAGGGAAGGGAGGGATGTTAAACTAGAGAGCAGTTTGGAGGAAGGGGTAATCAGAATGCACGATGTTTTGGGGTGTAGAAAGGAGAGAGATGGTGAGAAAATTTGAAATTAAAATTTTGTGGAAATGAATGTTGAAATCTAAAAATAATAAACGTTTTTAAAAAGTATAATCAAGTGAATCTGGTTGAATCTTGTCTTTAGCAATCAAGAGTCTTTACTAGGAGAAAAGTACAGAAACAAGAGTTTCATTAACTAGAAATAGTATATGTATTGCTATTGTTAATGTGATTAAAGATCTTCGCCATCCATTTATGGACCTGTCCATTAAAGGGAGTTTGCCTAGGGAAGACTTGCAGAAAGGCCCCAACATTATTAATGATGTACTGGTTTTTAAGTGTTGGAATGCTCGCTGGCTCTCAAAAGTTGTAAATACTCTGAGGGTGAGGTTTTACTTTGAGGCTTAGATTTTGGAAGAACTTTTGTGTGCCAGATGAGACTCTGGGAAGCTATTAAACAGTCCCCCAGATTTGTAAACCCAGATGTTGCCACTTCCCTCTCTGGCAACTATGGTCAGAGGGGGAACTGTCTGTTGATTTGTGATATATGTATTATGTCAGACAGTTTGGAAGCACTATCTGTTGATTTCCTGAAGTAAGTGAAATGATATATGTGCTTGATTAAAGTAGATTGTTAACCCCTCAAAAGTTGCCTTTCCTTTTAGAAAAGTACATCAAAGAACCTGTGATAACAGTCCTCTCTGCCTCGCCTCCCCCTTGTATATCAGGGTGCTTACTCATGAAACTGTAGATCAGCAAACTATGAATATTTGTAGGAATTTTGGCTTTGCTCTAATTAGGGGTAGTAAAAGTATCATTTGAAATTGATAATTGATATATATTCAATTAGAGACACTTTATTGAGTTCATAAAAGGGAACTATTTAATAATTGTAATGCATCAAAATTTTGATTTGATATTTATTTTTATATATTATAGAGAATTAAAAACTTATTAGTTCAAAATATATATAATCTGCTCAACTTTCTCATATTGAAGTGCAAATTTACCTCTTGAAGAACTAATTATATGTAACAAAAGTAATTTGCTATGTTGCACATTGAAATAATCATATATTCTTTCTTAAAACTGTTGTGCCCCACATACCTCTATATGTCTAAATCACTGTTAGTCTGTGGTGAATAATTAGACTGAGTTTAATTCCAATAATATCTATTTGATAATAAAATTCATTAAAAATGCATAAAACTATAAAAGTACAATTCGTGTTTTATGCAATGTATCTAACTAAAACTTTCTATAATATTTTGGATTAAAATGGTTCTTTTGCTACCCCATTTATTTCAAGATGTTATTTTCTTAAGTGTTTTTATAAGTCCCACTTGTAGTTGTATTGCTGTGAGGAGCTGTAATTTTATTGCATGGAAAAACTGCAACTCCTCTTCAATTTGCCATCTTTGAGAGTTGCTTAGAACATTGTGTGCTGAAATTTCCTAGTTGAAATTTCCTGACTAGTATGTCAAGAACATGAACTCAGAACTTTGTGATTACTTACTCCATAATATAATTCAATTCCTCATGACTATATTATGATTAAAAGGTTAATATAATCTGATTATATTAATATATAATATATATTGATTATACAATATAATATGATTATATTATGATGCAAAAAGGAGCACATCTCCTAGAGTAAGAAGTATAGGGTTTTTAGAGTTCATCTAATCCAATTTATTTTATAGATGAAGAAACTCAAGCCAGAGAAAAGAAATCTTCACATTTGAAGTTACAACTGAGGAAGATCTCACAGAGAGGAATTTCAGAAGAGAGATTCAAATCCAGAAATCTGACTCTAAATTCATTTGTCATACCATGTTAGATATGTGTTTTGATATTATATCTATATATTTGCTTGGTATTTATGAAATATTTAAGTATTATTTTTATCAAGTGAAAAAAAAATACTGACTCTCTCCAATAATTAAAAGAGCTCTAAAACCTCACTATTTATTGATTAAATTTCACAAAATAAAACTTTGAGAACCAAATTATTATGCATTTCAAAGAACAATTTTAGAAGCAGATTAAAGAAGCACATATTCTTGTATTTTCCTACAAATATATTATTATAGAGTATGGGATATAACCAAAAAAAAAAAAAAAGGATTGTCATTAGTGACTATTACCTGGCCTTTGATACTTAAAAATAAAAAAAATAAAAAAAAAAAACTCTCTTTTTACAAAATATGACCGTATAATTGTATGGTCAGTAGTATATTTCCTTCTTTTCTGTATCATTATTTGTCCTTTTGACAAGTTCTTACTACTTCTGTATTAATCATCTGCTACTTGAAATATAATGTAATGTTCTCCTTAGGATTCAACTACTAATCTTTAAAAGTTAATCAATGAATAGTTCTGTTTTATGGCAGATGGCACCTTTCCTTTTTCTTATAAAAAAATGTATTACTCATTCCTTGCATAACAGAATAAGACTCAGAAGAAAGCTTAATTCAGCTATCTGTTAGAGTACAGACGAGCAAAATAGGAGCTCATAGTATAAGCAATTTGGGCAGATTGAAATGTCAAAATCATTTTTTAGCAATTTCACCCCTTTAGGCTTACCCCAAGTTAATCTATTGCAATCAAGTGCATCCAAGAAAATGCATTACAATCAAACACATCCCAGAAATGCCATTATGTACACTGTCATTTTTAGACAAAAAAAAGGATAATAGAAGATAAATAAAACAAAGAAAACAAAAAGAGACTTCAAAATGTACATCAATTATTTTCTTTGAACATTTCTAGCTTTGGTTAAGAAAATGAGGGTGTCCTGACACACAGACAACTACTTAGGACAAAGTAGATCTGTACTTTGTCCTGACCTAATAGTATTTGAGGCAAGAGAACAACTACTTTTTTCCCATATTTTCTTTTATTTTAATATTGAACATACAAGAAAACAAATATCTTTGCAAATAAGCCATTTTTTTGTCTCTCACAGAGTTCCAAAGAAGGTAAAAATACAGAGCAAAAGTGGATGTTCAGGAATTCAATTTTCCAGCCAAAAGAATCAATATCTATTAGCATAAGCTGATTGAAGTATAGGGCTGTTTGTTAGTGGTCTTTGGATTTTTAGTATTTAGTAGATGCCTTAGACATATAGGTACAAAATAAATGCTACTTGAACTTTATTGGAATGAATTAGGTCGAATAGATTCATGTTATATAGTAGGTAATGTACAGCAATATGACATGAACTCTTTCCGACAGTACAGTCTAACTAGGAAGATAAAGCAAAAGTATGTCACAACACCAAATAACAAAATACTATTAATGTGTCACATTTATGAAACTTGTTAATGCTCACAAGTATGTCTTTTTACAAAAATCCTATGAGGTGTTTAACACAAGCTTTATAACTATTATTTTACTGATGAGGAAATTAAATTTCACAAATATTAATTTACTTGATAATATTTTCATCACCAGCAGTGAGGTGATGTAATCAGGAAGACTTGAGTTCAAATATGACTTCAAGCACTTACTAGCTGTGTGTCCCTGAATAGCTCACTTACTCCTATTTGCCTCAGTATTCTCATTTGCAAAATAAGGTGCAAAAGGAAATGAAAAACCACTCATCCCTTTGCAACGGAAACCCCAAATGGAGTCATAAAGAATATACATAATTGAATGATGACAACATGGCAAACTTTGTGCTCAGTCCCAGGACATTTGACTAAAAATTCAATAATTTTCTTCCATCACAAACTTTCTATATAACAACATATAATCAGCTTCTAAACTGCATTGCATACATGGTTAGGATGATAGTTATCCTAAGAAGTTCCAGGAGGATTGAAATTCTCAAGGAAGGTTTCACAGAAGAAGAAGCAGTTAAGTTGAATGTTTCAGAATGGGCAGGATATGCACGGAGCGTTGAGAAGGAAGGATATTAATACATTTAAAAAATGGAGACCTGAGAGTAAGGATAAACAAAGTGTGTCTAGAGAATTACTTAGAGGATATAAACTTGCTTACGTATTTTTTCAATATTAAAACAGCAAAGCTTCTCAATCTTTTAAAAATACATCATTTTGATGAACAGGAAGACTTCAGAGAGACCTGGAAAGACCTATATGAACTGATGTTGAGTGAAAGAAGCAGAGCCAGGAAAATTTTGTAGACAGCAACAACCACAGTGTGCGAGGAATTTTTCTGGTAAACTTAGTACTTAATTGCAATGCAAGGACTTAAAATTTTCCCAGTGGTCTCTTAAGGCAAAATGCCTTCCACATCCAGAGAAAGAACTATGAAACTGGATCACAGAATGAAGCAGATCATTTTCTTTTGTATTATGTTTTGGTTTCTTTTATGATTTCTCCCATTCATTTTAAGTTTCCTCTGCAACGTGACTAAGAAGAAAATGTATTAAATAGGAATGCATGTGTAGAACCTATAAAAAATTGTGTGTCATCTTAGCGAAGGAGTAGGGAGGTAGAGAGGAAGGAGGGGGAGGGAGGGGAAAAACCTAAGATATATGAAAGTGATTGTAGAACACTGAAAACAAATAAAATAAATATGTATGTATATATATATATATACATATATATGTGTGTATACATATATATACATATATATATACACATATAATAGACTCTAAGAAATACTTAATTTTCTTGCAACAGAATATCTTTAAATTTCAGAATGAATTTGTTTTATAAAAACAGCCCCAGAAACACTGGATACACATCTGAAGATTTTTTTACAATAGCAAACTAGGCTTTAGTCAGTAGGATGTGTTTTAGAGAGTTTTGACAAGTAATGTATAAACATGTAGAGCTGATAATGAATGGTTTTAAAATCAGGAAAATAGACTGTGAGTTTGAAATATTAAATGACGTGGATAATGTTAACAGCATCTTCTAAATTTTCTAATTTTTTTCTAAGTTCTGACTAGTTACATATCTAGCAATGAGACATAAAAAAGATTTGACAGGAATTAATAACTAGATTGAGCTAAATTCAACAAACATTTCTTGAATGTACTGTTAAGAATAAACAAAGTAATTATTCAATAATCATCTTCCACAAGTTTATGAAATTTGGAGAAAGAGAAGGATATTAGATTTTTCTCCTTTTCTAAATGCTAACTTCAATGATTGATCAATGGAAAGTCTCATTTCTGTTACATGCTGATTATGAGATCCTAACTAAGTCATTTAAGTTTAAGATTTTAAGTGCAAGACAAGGAGACTAAGATAGTTTGTGGAGAGAGTTCCCTGATCCATGAGCTCTTCCAAGTTAATCAACTCACAGGAGATAAATATTCTGCAGTAATGTTCAAAACGCCCGCTTCTTTGATAGTTCAATAGTATTTTAATATATTGTGATTCCATGATATTTCTGGCATGCTACCTCTTCTGCCTTCTACAGACATTTGCACATGTCTTGTATCTGGCATGTACCACTTTCCATTATTTGATTTCTAATGACGCTGGTCTTCCTTCTAATTTCATAAGACCTCCTGGAGGAAAACTGTGTTGACACTGAAAGTGATTGGTGCACTGTACCTTTCGAAATTACTTTCCATTACTTTGTACTTCTTGTTTAGTGCTCCCGGTGAGTTACAAGTTTCCTGAGCACAAGAAACTGACTACAAAGTTTCATATGCTTACTGTTTTGTATAGTACTTTGCAAATAATAGATACCTGATACTTTTTAGATATATTTAATTTAATTCTAATAATTTATTGTTTGCCATCCCTATATAATGTAAAATAGCTTTCTTACATTGTCAAATATTCTTGGCCATCCATATCTCAATTTCTGCTGAATTTCCCTCTTAAATTGTGTCATCTATTTCCAGTAAACTCCAGAGAGAAGGTATTGTGCAAATACAATGCATAAATATTAGAAATGGTCCTGGCTATTTGTTTTAAAAAAAAGGGTTTTTTTTTTGACGTGGGAAATAAGGTGGTTCATGAAATTGCTTGTTAAATATCTTAATGGTAGAAACATAGGTGTGTAACTAAATAGCTCAATAAATGGTATTTAGATAGTTAATACCTCCTTTCCCTTTAAGCTCCTAAGTTAAGCCTATTAAATAGGGCTAATGAAAAAAAAAAAGGAAAGTTGATCTATCCAATTTGGATTTCACCCATGTCTGTTAATTCTGAGGTTTAAACAGAACACAGTTCTCTAAGGGTCATGTATAACATTGACTGCTATTGAAAATCAAATACTTTGTCCCATGCAAAATTACAAACTTAGAAGGTAGATAACTATTTGAATTTTAGTAGGTACAATATTATCCAACAATAGTTAAAATAAATAAAATATCCTCAAGAAAATGATGTAATTGGAGAGAAGCAATCTCTCCTCTAATCATCTAACTCCAATGTATACCTAAATCGGAATAGTTAGTGGAAGCAACTTTCTGATGTTATATTTATATATATAAGCTATATAAAGACAGTTATATTGTTTTTGTTTTTCCTTCCTGACTTCTCATTTTGTTTTGTTTTCTTTCTTACATCAAAAACAACAACAACAACAACAACAGATTTTATTTATACTTTGAAAAACAGTTTTGCACACAGCTTTTGGACTATTCCAGTACTCCCTGCTTTGTATTTAGGGATGTAGCAAACTTTGTGGAGGCAAATTGTTCCCTCTAGAATCCCTACACTGTTGTTTAAAAGTTGCTTTTCATATTGCATTTTTCCTTTTCTCTAGCATCTCTTTGGCAGTAAGAACTTGTCAGACATTATGTCTTTCAGCTGCAGTTTTTTTTTTACATCTCTAGAATGGAGTTAGCTTTCAGAGGTGTGACCATCCAATTATATCATATATGCAGTGCTTTAAAGTTGCTACATAAATTTTAGCTATTATTATTTCTATTATTATAATAATAATGATAGTTATTATTGTATGATACAGGAAGATTCTCTAGCATCCTACTTACCTAATATCTTTATGGAGCCTACAAATCAGCTCTAAGTCCCAGAACCAGGGAAGACAAGAGTGCTTCCAAGCATTGGCCGTAACTTTGTACTACACAAGGAAGGAAACATAAGGCAATTGTACCTGGATGACTCTGATTCCAGAAACAGAGCAGTGGAAAGCCATTTCCTACATTTGGCCAGCACATACATCATCAGTGGGATAAGAAATCCCAAACTAAAAGTGAGCCAATAGTCTAGTTTCTATGAACTTATTGCTCTGGTGGTCTAATAGTGACTGTGTCCAGCAGCAGTTTACTGAAACTCCTACAAAATGACAAGCAGAAAACCTGGGTCAAGAACTTGCAGATCTCATAGAAGCAGGACACAATGCAGAATTGTACTTTCAGTGGATTTCATCACTTCGCAGAACTGAAAGATTGGAGATATATCACCAGAGCTTTGAAAATAGTAGGCCATAATGAAATAGAAACTAAGGAAAGCCATACTCACAACAAGCAAACAGAGCCCATAATTGACATAAAATCAAAGACAAGAAGAAAAATGGAAGAAAAAGTGAATAGGAAGTATATTCCACCACAATAAAAGTTATTATGATAATAGGGAAGCTCAAGACATTAAGATAGAAGAGAATAAATCAGAAACATCTACAAGTAAGAAATTCAGCTTAGCCATAAATCCAACAAAATTTCCAGATTGAAAACAACTTTTTTTTACAAAGAGCTAAATGAGATTTCAACAATCACATGAGAGTGGTAAAGGAAAACTGGAATAAAAAAAATAGGGAAGAAAGATGTAAAAAAAAAGTACTAGTAGCTTGGAAGAATCTTTACTAATTCTTATTGAAGAAAATAAGTCCCTGAGACTAGGCCAAATGAAGATGGAATCAACTTCATGAGACATAAAGGAATTTTTAAACAGTCAAAAGAGCAAAAATTAAATATAAATGTGAAATACACAATAAATTAAAAAGTTTGACCTGGAAATAGATCAAGGACAGATAACTTATTAATCATTGTATTACCAGAAAGACAATAACAGCAAATAATCTAGATATTATATTACTTATTTAATTCACTTTTTATAGTCTTCTTCAGCAAAGAAGGATGAATACACACACTTTCAGTTCTAAATTTTAGTTCATATTGCACCCTCTTTAATCCATCCTCCACCCACTGAGAAGGCAAAAAAAAAGTCATATGGAAGGATTCTTGGAAAATGTCAGAGTAAGTTAGACTCTGCCATAAAGGAGTGGAGCAAGAACCACTAGTTCAGACTGAAGTAGATGCAGCAGTGTAGATGTTCAAACATATTAGTCCAGGATGGAAAACCAGAGGAACTGAGTGAGAGAAAAGTGCAGGGCCACAGGTAACTGTAGCAGTAAGCACCCCAACATACACAGGGGCTATCACAGATTCTTAGGGTCGCATTGATAAAAGGAAAGCAACTTTAAAAGTGTTAAAAATCACTTTTATCAAGCATATGTGTCATCCTTTAGCCAAGTATATATATCATTAGATCAGAGGAGTCAGCACTATGAATTTCAAAGAAAATATAAAGAAATCAAGAGATCTACAGCCATGGTGTTCTCTGAATGAATTCAACAAATAATTGGACCCCAACTGCCTGACCTTAGTTGCCAGAGAGGGAAGCACAATTTCTGGTTCTCAAAGCCTGGGGTCTCCCTTAGCAACCTCTCAGAATTCTTGTCTGGCTAAACAAACACTTCCACTCAGTAAGCCTCAAAGCAATAAACAGACATGGCTTCTTCTGCCTGATCACAATTCAATAGGTGAGTACAGCTGTCTGACCAGTTACCAGAGAGGGAAGCATGACATCTGGGTTCTCAAAGCTGGGGCGGCTGGTTAGTGGCTTCCTGGACTCCTCATCTGGCACTCAAACCTTCTTACCAAAAACTAAGTCCCAAAGCAAAACCTTGCCTCAGGGTATTTATACCTTTTTAAGAGCCAGATGTCATTACAACCCTTTGACTCAGTGCTTCAGCAGAAAAAACAAAAAGTACTTGGGACCCTTCTACAAAAACAACTTCTCTAATCATGTTTCCCACAACAAGCATTGATGGCACCATCAATGAGTGGGAAAGATGTTTAATCACATTAATTTTAACTATACAAATACATGCACTGTTTCTAATTAAAGAAACCCAGGTTTCTCTACTTTCCTCCTAGTAAAGACTCTTGAATGCTAAAGGCAAGATTCAATCAGAGGCACTAGATTATACTGAAACAAAAACAATAAAAGATTCTATTTTGATTGCTATCATAGTAACAGACACGGGCACTCCTAAAACTATCAGTCCACCTATTAAATGTTTGAAAATCACCTACTTCAACTTCTCGGAGCAAAGATGCCAGAGGAAACTAAGTGCTCTCACTTTCCCCTTGCTCATCTTAAAGAACCCAGAGATTATTTCCCCGGGAAAAATCCTTGAAGAGTGGGATCTGCCGAAGGGGAAGAGAAGTCTTTTCAACATTTGAGGCTGGAGAGATCAAGAATAGTCCCCCTTGCCATAGCTGAAGGAGAAGACAGGGGCAGGACAGCCCCACCTCAGAGAACCAGGAACAACCCCTATGCCCCAAGGGTTTGGAGCCCCTAAGTTCCAACACCAGAACCCCAAGAGTGCCTTAGCAAAGCCATGAAAATTGGACAGACATCAGTTGAGACTAGGTTCAACAGATGCTAAGCCTGTCTGTGCTCTAGCACAGGGCAAGAGGAGAATTCCAATAACCAGACTACCCTTCCCCCATATGTCATGACAGGAGCTCCAGTGTAACCATGGATAAAATCTGAAAGATTTCACCTGGCTTTGACCTTGGCACATACCAGTCAGCTCAGCACCAGGTAAGCTGCAGCATTCTACCTGCTAGCTGAAAGGATGACAGACCAAAACACACAGTTCTTCACAGTTCTTCCTTCAGTTCTTCACACAGGAAATGTGAAATAGAGCACTCTGTGACCCAGAAGCACAGATCCTCTTTAAAAGCCAGGAAAAAGACAATCATAGTGATCAAGAAGCAAACCAGAAAATTAAAGACCAGACAATCTTACTATGGGTACAAAGAACAAGACACGAATTCAGAAACCTACAGCATTTAGACTTGAAACCAGTTCATAGAATGTACTTGAAAAAGTTTAAGAAGGGTTCCAAAAGTCAAATGAGAGAGGTAGAAGAAAAATTGGACAAAAATTTTAAAAATACAATTGAAAAAATAAAAAAAAGTGACTGCAGAGAACACCTCCTTAATAAGTCAAATTGAAAGATAGTCAATTATATTCCCTTCAAACCTAGTCTAATACAAGCAAAAATCACTCTGAATAAATTCTGGAGCTGTAGAACCCATAGAATGAAGAAGTGAAACCAATAACCCACCAAAGACAGCCTGGAAGCTCGCCGAGAAATGTCTGTCTGAACACTCTGGGAGAAGAGCATAGTGGAGTGTCGGCCACTCCAGCAGAGACAGCACCTGAGCATGCCTTGGGGTGATTGAATCTTGGACATCTGTGGTTGTGTCCAGAATTCATGACCCCAAAATGCCACAACAAATTGGAAGGTCAATGGAAAAAACAAAAACAGAAACAACCTGTGGGACCTTTATGAGAGAATAGAGTGCTCAGCCCTGTTATCAATCTCCAGGGTGGCAGAGGGTGTGGAAGAGCCCTCAGAGGAGGAGCCCATGCTGGCAAAAGCAACAGCAGGAGGGGCAGAGTCACATGTAGTGGCTGTCTCTGGAACTCTAGGCCCAAAGATTTTTAATGGAATAAAGTGCCTGACAGTACATCAATTCCTCACACAACCCCATTAAAAGAAGAGAACTAACTTGACAAAGAGCTCAAAAGTCAAGTAAATAGGTGGGAACATGAGCAAAATTGGCAAAAAGAATCAGACTACAGAATCTTGTTTTGGTGACAAGGAAGACCAAAGTATACAAACAGAAGATAGCAAAGTCAAAGTTCCTGCGACGAAAGTCGCCAAGGAAAATGTTAACTGGTCTCAAATCATGGAAGAGCTGAAAAAAGTTTGCAAAAATCAAGTAAGAGAAATAGTCAAAAATTGGGAGCAGAAATGAGAGTGATGCAAGAAAATCACAAAAAACAAGTCAACTGCTTGCTAAAGGAGACCCAAGAAATGCTGGCGAAAATGACAGTCTAAAAACTAAACTAACCCAAATTCAAAAAAGATCCAAAAAGCCAAAGAGGAGAAGAATGCACTAACAATAGAATAGACCAGATGGAAAAGAAGGTCCAAAATCTCACTAAAGAAAATAACTCCTTAAAAATTAGAATGGAGCAGATGGAAGCTAATGACATTATTAAAAATTACAAGAATATTACATACACACACACACATATATATACATATATATATATATGAAATTATAAATCAAAGTCAAAGGAATGAAAACTAGTAGAAATCATGAAATATTTTATTGGAAAAAAAAGTGACATGGAAAGTAGATCCAGGGAAGACAACTTAAAAATTATTGGACTTTCTAAAAACCCTGATCAAAAAAGACCCTGGATATTATCTTTCAGGAAATTTTCAAGGGAATATGCCTTGATATTGTAGAACCAGAAGGTAAAAAAAAAAAGATGTTGAAAGAATCCACCAACAACCTCTTGAAGACAGTCCAAAAGAAATCTTCTGGGAATATTGTAGCCAAATTCCAGATCTCCCAGATCAGGGAAAAAATGTTGGAAGCAGTCAGAAAGAAAGAAGTTAAATATCGAGGCAATACAATCAGGATAACACAAGATCTAGCAGCTTCTACATAAGGGAATGCAAATCTTGGAATATGATATTCCAGTAGTCAAATGAGGAAGGATTTAAACTAAGAGTCATCTACCCAGTAAAACAGAGTATAATAGAGTATAATACTTCAGGGGAAAATGGTCATTCAATGAAATAGAGGACTTTCTAGCATTCTTGTTGAAATGGTCAGAGCTGAGTAGAAAATTTGACTTCAAATTACAAGAATAAGGAGAACCTGGATAAGGTAAATGGGAAAGAGAAACCATAAGGGACTTACATAAAGTTGAACTGTTTACATACCTGGATGAGAAGACAACATTTGTAACTCTTGATATTTTTCTCAGTATTAGGGTAGTTGGAGAATTATATACATGTAGACAGGAGAGAGTGAGGGTGATAGTTAAAAGCATTAAATTAAGGGGTGATAGAGGAATATATTTGGAAGAGAAAGGGAGAAACAGGATGGAGAAAATTATCTCACATAAAAGAGGCAAGAAAAAGCTTTTTTTCAAATGAGAGGAAGAGGGAAGTGGTTAGAGGGAAAGAGTGATCGTTACTCTCATCGCATTAGGCTTAAGGAGGAAACAACTTGCATGCTCAATTTGGTGTGGATATCTATCTTATACCACAGGACAGCAGTAGGGAAGGGAACAAGTGGGGAAAGGGGGTAAAATGATAGAAGGAAGGGTAAATTGGAGAAGGGGGTAATTAGAAGTAAACAGTTTTGAGGAGGGATAGGTTCATAAGTGAGGATAGAATAAATGGGGAATATTATAGGATGGAAGGAAAAAAGTTGCTCTTTCCCAATATGAGTGTTATGGAAATGTTTTGCATAACTACATGTGTAACCTACATGGAATTGTTTGACTTTTCAATGTGAATGAGTGGAAAAGTTTCAACAAAGCATTGTAAAAATTATTTTAAAATGCAAATGGAAAATAAGTGATACAGGCAATGGAATGTAGAAATCTATCTTGCCCTACAAGAAAATAAAGGGTAAGGGGATAAGAGAAAGGAGGGGTGTGATAAATGGGAGGGTATATTAAAGGAAGTGGTAATCAGAAGGCATACTGTCTTGACATGCATGGAGGGTAGTGATGGGCATAAAATTCGACCCTTATAATCTTGTGGAAGTGAACGGTGAAAATGAAAAATAAATAATTTAAAAGAAGTCAAATAGGCCAAGTGGATAAAGATGTGCAATACCTAACTGGAGAAAATAACTCCTTAAAAGGAACAATTGGAGAAATGGAAAAAGAGGTACAAAAACAAACTAAAGGAAATAACTCATTGTCAATTAGAACTTGGCAAGTAGAAGCTAATATCTCTAAGAAGCATCAGAAATCAGTCAAACAAAATCTAAGGAATGAAAAAAAGAAAAAAATGTAAAATATCTCATTGGAAAACAACTGACCTAAAAGGAGAGAAAAATCTAAGAATTATTGATCACCTGGAAAGCCATGATTTAAAAAAGAGCATGGAAAATATCCCCCAAGAAATCATCAAAGGAAACTGCCCTGAGGTCCTAGATCTAGAAGGGAAAATAGTCTTTGAAAGAATCCACCAATCACCTCCTGAAAGAGATCCCAAATTGAAAAAAAAAAATCAAGGAATATTGTTGCCAAATTCCAGAGCTATCAAATTAAGTAGAAAATACTACAAGCATCGAGAAAAAAAAACAACTCAAATATCGAGGAACTCTACTCAGTATCATATAGATACATTGCAGCTTCTACATTAAAAGATGGGAGAAATTTGAATATGAGTACACTTTTTACACAAATAAAGTCATGTATAAGTAATTGGAAAAACATCAATTCCTGGTTTGTAGCCTGATGTAGTATAATAAAAATGATAATTGTATTTAACTAATTTACTTTTTCAATGCCATATGAATCAAAATACCACAATATTATTTTCTGGAGCTAGAAAAAATGATGTCGAAATTCATCTGGAAGAACAAGAGGTCCAGAATACCAAGTGAACTGATGAAAAGTAATGCTGGTCTATGCATACCAAATCTGAAATTGTGTTTTAAAGCAGCAACCATCAAAACCGTTTGGTACTGCCTAAGAAATAAGTCAGTGGAATAGATTAGGTACATAAGTAAACAGTAGTCAATGATTATAGCAATCAATTGTTTGATAAACTAAAGAACTTAGCATCTGGGATAAGAACTAATTGTTGGATAAAAACCTCTGGGATAACTGGATAATAGTGTGGTGGAAACTGGACTTAGACCAATGCCTGCAACTCTACAAAAGAATAAAGTCCAAATATATGCATGATTAAGGTGTAAATGCTGATACTATAATCAAATTAATGGAACAAGCAATAGTGTATGCTTCAGATTTATGGAGAATGCAGAAATTTATGGCCAAATAAAATATGGAGAACAATATGAAACGCAAAATGGATAATGTTGATTAAATTAAATTGAAATACTTTTTGCACAAACAAATCCCATGCAACAAAGATTAGAAGGGAAACAAAAAACATTGGAAAATAATTTTTACAATTAATGACTGTGATAAAGGGCTCACTTCTAAAATGTATAGAGAAATGAGTCAAATTTCCAAGAATGCAAGTCATTCCCCAGTTGAGAAAAAGTCAAACGAAATGAACAGGTAGTTGTCAGAGGAAGAAATTAAACCTATTTATAGTCATATGATAAATACTCTAAATAACTATTGATCAGAGAGTTGCAAATCAAAAGAATTCTGAAGTACCACATTACACCAATCAGATCGGCTAACATGACAAAACGAGGATGATAAACGTTGGGGAAGATGTGGGAGAGTTGTAACACTATTATTGGTGGAACTGTGAGCTGATCTAATCATTCTGGAGAGCAACTATCCCCAAAGAGATATAAAATGTGCATCCTCTTTGACTCAGCAATACAGGTCATGTTTGTATCCCACAGATATCATAAAAATGGGAAAAATTCCCACGTAAACAAGAATATTTATAGCAGTTCTTTTTGTGGTGACCAAGAACTAAAATTCGAGGGAATGTCCATAAATTAGGCAATGACTAAACAAGTTGTTTTATATGAGTGTAATGGAATGTTATTGTGCTAGAAGAAATGACTGAAAAGACTTATATGATCTGTTGCCGAGTGAAATGAGCAGAACTAGAATACAGTAAAAGCAACAGGATGTGGGGACTGTTTCTGGTAGACTTCGCCATTCTTAGCAATTCAAGGACCCATAACATTCCCAAAGGAATCTTGAGTCAAAATTCCATCCATATCCAGGGAAAGAACTGTGGTATTGGAACGCAGAATGAGACAGACTGGTTTCTCTTTTGTTATGTTTTGTTTTATTCTCACTGTTTCTTCTATTCCTTTTAATTCTATGCGAGATAACTACGGTGAAAATTTGTTTAATATGAATGTACGTATAGACCCCATATAAGATTGCACACTGTATATAGGAGGGAGTGGAGGGTAAGGGGGAGAAATTTAAAACTTATGGAAGTGATTCTTGAAAATTGAAAACAAATTAATTAAATGAAAATAATAAAATTAAAAAAGTATTAAAAGATAAAAGTAAAAAAGTAAGTCACCAAGATGGGAATGCATAGAATCAATGAACCACCTGAAAGCTGCAATTTAAAAAAAAGAATATTAATATGATCATACAAGAAATAATTCAAGAAAATTGTCCTGAAGACTTATAAAAAGAGGGGAAAGTAGACATTGAAAAAAGAATGGACCAATCACCCTTCAAAACATATCACGTGAAGAAAATCTACAGGAATATCACAACTAGATTTCAAAATCCCCAGCTTAAGGAGAAAGTATTATGAACAAGGAAATAAAAACAAACAAGAAGGAGCCACAATTTTAATCACACAAGACTGAGCAGCAGCTACATTATAAAAGACCGTAAGTCCTAGAACACTGTAAAACAGAGCAAAAGAACTGGAATTGTGACAAAAATACCATACCCAGAAAGTTAAATATCACCCCGAATGAAAAAGATGGACATTTCATTTTGTTCCAATTTTTCTTTAAAAAACAGCAAATAAAAGCAATAAAATATTAAGTATTTTGATTTGTTTTAAAAGAAGAAAATTAACCTACCAATAATAAACATGAATTTACCACCAATGAAGAAGTAATAAAAAAAATCATTAGGAGCTCTTTGCCCAATTATATTCAAATAAAACTGACATTATAAATGAAATGGATGTATATTTAAAAATAAAAATTGCTCAGATTAATAAAATATGAAATATAATAAATTCTAAATTGTAATTTTAAAAATTTAAGCTAATCACAGATGAAATTCCAAAATAAAAAGGGATCAGATGAATAACCAGTGACTTCAAACAAATAATTAAATAAAAATTTATAGAAACTTTAAAAAAACCCACAATTCTAATTCTACATAAGATGTTTGAAAAAAAAAAAGTAAAGAAGGGATCCTACCAAATTCTTTGTGGGGCTATCCCCTATCATTCTCATGAATGTCTGATCACTGATTCCAGATAACTCAAGAGAAAGTGAGACTTGGTGACCTTGCACTGCCCTCTCTCACTCAAAACAAATTCAAGTGCAAATCATGTAATCATTTCTCTGATGTCATGGTCTTTCTCATAAACAAAGGATGAACACAACAATAACCAATTTTTTTGTATGACACAAATATTGCCTTGATACCTAAACCATGGAGAAGCAAAACAGAGAATGAAAACTATAGACCAGTTTCTCTGATTAATATCACTGCAAAAATATTATGTAAAATATTAGGAAGAAGAGAACAATACATTTCAAAGGTAAGTCATTATGACCTGGTTGGATATACACCAAGAATGCAATGCTGGTTCATTATGAAATAAAATTTGGAAAGAGCTTAGCATAGTGCCTGTCACATAGTAAGTACTATATAAATTTTATTATTATTATTACTATTATTTTGAAAATTATAAATACAACAAACCATACTCATAAGAAATAGTAAAATCATTTGATTATTTCAATAGATACAGAAAAAAAAAAAAAAACCTTTTGACCACATACGGCACCCATGTACAGGCTAATATTTGATTTTACCATTGGTGATTTGACATAATATAAATGCCTATTAATGGGATTTAAAAAAAAATAATCTCACAATCTTTGATGCCTGAACATTGCCTGAAAAGAAAAAAAGAGGTCCATTTCATTTGTAACTTGCCCTTCTAGTAAGACATAAGGTATTTATGTTACATGAAATGTTCAAACTGACACATTAAGGGGAAAGCATTCTTACAAAGGACAAAATTCCAGATTAGAATGCTTGAAGAGGAAGGATGTAATGGAGTCATTTGCGGGGGCAATAGTGGGGTAAGTCACCTTTCAATCTTCTTTGCTCCTGTTACAAAGGCAGAATACAGAAATGTCAGTGAACCCAATCCAAGGTTCTTTGTGTATGGTTTTGTTATTGTTCTTCACATCTTTCAAAAGTTTTGTAATACTGATAGAATTTTTATTTTGAATAAATAATGGGATTAAAAGATTAAAATCTATAGCTTTGGAGATTGGGAAACTTTCAAGGATGTGGGTAGTGATAGGGCTTTAATTAGTTTTTAATGTTTCTTTATAGGTGATGGTCAAATTTCAGGTTTATTTGTCTAATTATGTCTCATTAAATATGATCCTTCCGGATCCCCCGTTTAAAGAGTGGGTGCAGCACAATGATCTCATCATTCTCAAAATGATTCATCAATTGGTCTTAATGTTTGTCTTTCTGTCATCTACCAGCAAGATGAAATCAACTCAAAGATTCATACCTGACAGGTTATCAGTTGTCTTTGGAGCCTTTCCCTCCCTCTGAATGGAATGAGTGAACTTCAGAGAGATGTTTCTACACCCTCCATTTAAAGAGAAACTCGAGGGCATCATATGACTGATTTTCAAAAGCTTTTTATGTGTTGTTTTCCCCCATTATTTTGTGAGTTATTTGAGTAAAGATAACAGTTTTCCTTTCATTGTATCCTTAGTGATTATGACAGTGTCTAATACTTTTAGCAGTCTTCAAGAAATATTTATTGATTTTTTGTATTCTCAATTTCTTTTAGTATATATTATTTTTTATTTTTATTGGCAATTGTAAATGTTGCAGCTGCAGTAATTTTCTACCAGAAGCATATTCCGGAAGTTACCTATTCCTGTTCCTTAAATCTATGTGTGAAGCCAGAAATCATGCCACATAATGAAAGTAGCATAGATTGTAATTGGTAAATCCAATTTATTAACTCAGTTTCTCTCACTCCCTTATAATAAAAAAATTAACCACAATGTCAACAGAAACAAAACTTATACAATAACATTTTATTATCTCACGAAATGGAAAGAAAAATTTTATATTATTAGTTTATTTTTAGTCTTCAACATTCATTTCCATAATTTTTACACTCACTTCCCTTCCCTCCCTGTCCCCAAGACAGCATACAATCCAATATAGTCTCTAAATATGGATTTCTATAAAACATGTTTTCACATTAGTCATGTTGTATAAAAGAATTAGAATGAAAGAGAGTAACAATGAGAAATAAATACACCAAAAAAAAGAAAAAAGAAAGAAAAGAAAATAGTCTGCTTCAGTCGACATCCAGACTCCATAATTCTCTTTCTGGATGTGGATGGCATTTTCAAACATGAGTCTTTTGGAATTGTTTTAGGTCCTTGCATTGCGAGAAGAGCTGAGTCTATCAGAGTCAGTCATTGTACACTATGTACAATTACTGTGTACAGTGTTCTGATTCTGCTCACTTCCATCAGCATCAGTTCACACAAATCTTTCCAGGTTTTTCTGAAGTCCACCCTTTCATCATTTCTTAAAGCACAATAGTATTCCGTTACATTCATACAACGCATCATGTTCAGTCCTTCCCCAATTGAAGGGTATTCGCGCTTAATTTCCAAGTCTTGATGATCTCAAAATGAGCGACTCTAAATATTTTTGTACATATGAGTGCATTCCTCATTTTCATGATCTATTTGGGATATAGCCCTAGAAGTGGTATTTCTAGGTCAAGGAATTGAAACATTTTTATCACCTTTTGATTCCAAATTGTTTACCAAAATGGTTGGATCAGCTCAAAACTTCAAGAATGACTGTCTTCCAATTTTCTGGTATCTTCTCCAACATTATCATTTTGCTGTTTTGTCATATTAGCAAATCTGATAGATGTGATGGGGTAAGTCCCAAATGATTTGACTTACATCTCTCTAATCAGTAGTGATTTAGAAGATTTTTCCACATGACTTTAGACGACTTTAATTTCTCCATCTGAAAACTGCCTGTTCATTTCCCTTGAATATTTATCAATTGAGGAATGACTTGTGTTCTTGTAATTGGACTCATATTTTAGAAATGAGATATTTGTCCGAGAAACTAGATGTTAAAAGTCCTCCCTAGTTTTCTGCTTCCTTCCTAATATTAGTTGCATTTTCTTTGTGCAAAACTTTCCAATTTAATGTAACCAAAATTATCCAGTTTGCATTTCATAAATTCTCTATCTTTTGTTTGGTCATACATTCCTCCAATCCCCATAAATCTAAAAGATAAACAATTCCTTGCTCCCCTAATTTATTTATAGTATCAGGCTTTATATCTAAGTTATGTATCTATTTGTACTTTATCCTTGTGTATGGTGTTGGGCATTGGTCTATGCCCATTTTTTGCCATATCACTTTCTTGTTTGCTGAGCAGATTTTGTAAAATAGTGAGTTCTTATCTCAGAAATTTGAAGTCTTTGGGTTTATCAAACTATAATTTGATGATTACTATAGTCATTGACTTCTGTTGTCTTGTGTACCTAACCTATTCCACTGATCTACCCCTGTCCTTCTTAGCCAGTACAAAATGGTTTATGATCTGTCATGGTTAGGCCATCTTCCCTAGCATTTCCTCTCTTTAATTCCCTTGTTGTTCTGGACCATTTTTTTTTCTTCTAGATGAGTTTTAATATTATTTTTCTAGCTCTATAAGACAACTTTTTGGCAGTTTGATTGGTATGGCACTGAATAAATAAATTAATTTAGAATTGCAATTTTTATTATATTAATTCAACTTACCCATGAGCAACTGGGGAATTTTTCTAATTATTTAGATCTGACTTTATTTGTGCAAAAATTGTTTTGGAAGTCTTTTCTTATGGCCCCAGGATTTGTTTTGGCAGGTGGACACCCAAAATATTTTATAATGTCTACAGTAACTTTAGATGGAATGTCTCCTTCTACCACTTGCTATTGAGCGTTTTTAGTAATAAAGAGTTGGGCAAATTATTTATGCATGTTTATTTCGTACCCTGCAACTTTGTTAAAGTTATTTAAAATTTCCAGTAATTGTTTTACTTCATTCTCTAGGGTTCTCTAAATATATCATCTGCAAATAATGATAACTTAGTTCTTTTCTTGCCTAGTCTGATTCCTTCGATTTATTTGTCTTCTCTTATTTCTAACGCTAACACTTCTGGTACCATACTGAATAACAGTGGTGATAAGGGACATCCTTGTTTCACCCCTGATCTTAATGGAAATGCATCTAGTTTATCTCTATTGCATATAATACTTGTTAATAGTTTTCAATAGGTTTTTTTATCATTTTAGGTTAGACTCTATTCATTCCTTTTCTCTGTAGTGTTTCTTTTTTAATAAGAATGCGTGTTATATTTTTGTCAGAAGCTTTATCTGCATCTATTGAGATAATCACATGGTTTGTGGTAATTTTGTTGTTGATATGATAGGTTATGCTGATAGTTGTCTTAATATTAAACTAGTGTTACTGCTATATATGCTACCTGATCATCAGAGTGTATTATTCTCTGGATAAGATACTATAATATTTTTGGTAATATTTTATTTAATTTTTTGCACCTATATTCATTAGTGAAACTGGTCTATAATTTTCTATCGTTGTTTTCATGCTTCCTAGTTTATTTGTATCATAAAAAAGAATTTGGTAAGTTTCTTTCTTTGCCAAATACTTCATACAGTAATGAAGTTAATAATTCTTTAAATTTTGATAAGATTTACTTGCAAATCCATCTGGCCCTGAATAATTTTTTTAGGTCATTCATTGATGGTTGTTCTTTTTTTTTTCTGAGGTAGTCTTATTGAAGTATTTTATATCCTCTTCTGTTAATCTGAGCAATTAATATTTTTATAAGATTTCACCCTTTTCATTATGAGTCTCAAATGTATGAGTGTAAAATTGTGAAAAGTAATTTCTAATTATTCTTTTAATTTCCTCTTTTCATTGGTGGGAAATTAATCTTTTTTCATTTTTGATACCCGTGATTTTGTTTCCTTATTTCTTTTCGTTAAATAAAATTAAGGATGGGTCTATCAATTTTATTGCTTTTTCTCACAAAACTAGCTCTTAGTTTTATTTATTCATGCAAAAGTTTTCTTAATTTGAATATTACTTATATTGCATTTGGTTTTCCGTATTTCTAATTTGGTATCTAACTGGAAATTTTCAGTTTGTTCCTTTTTCAGCTGTTTCTGTTGCATGCCCAGTTCATTAGTCCCCTCTTTCTCTTTTGGAAAGAAAATTTTAAAATTCATTAAAAATATATTTAAGGGGTGGAGTCAAGATGGGGGAGAAAATGAAGTGACTTGACTGAATTCCCCCCAACATCCCTTGGAATATCTTCAAATAGTTATATAAAACAAACATTCAATGAAATAGAGGACTTTCAAGAATTCTTGATGAAAAGATCAGAGCTGAATAGAAAATTTGACTTTCAAGTACAAGAATCAAGAAAAGCTTGAACAGGTAAAAGCGAAAGAGAATTCATAAGGGACTTACTAAAGTTGAATTGTTTACATTCCTACATGGAAAGGTGATATTTGCAACTCATGAGACCCTTCTCTGTATTAGAATAGTTGGAGAAAAGATACAGAGAGAGAAAGGGAGAGAAGAGAGAGAGAGAGAGAGAGAGAGAGAGAGAGAGAGAGAGAGAGAGAGAGAGAGAGAGATGGCACAAGGTGAGTTGAATATGAAGAGATGATATCTAAAAATAAGATTAAGGGATGAGAGAGGAATATATTGGAAGAAAAAAGGGAGAGATAGAATGGGATAAATTATCTCACATAAAAGAGGCAAGAAAAAATTTTCACAGTGGAGGGGAAGAAAGAGGAGTGAGAGTGACTGAGTGAACCTTACTCTCATTGGATTTGGCTGATGGAAAAAATAAAATACATATGCAATTGCATATCTCACCCTATAGGAAAGTGAGGGGGAAGGTAATAAATTGGGGAAGGAGATAGAATGGTGGTCGGATTGGAGATGGGAGGAGTCAGAAGCAAATACTTTCGAAAGGGGAAAGTGGAAAAGAAGAAAATACAATAAATGAGGGTGGGATAGGATGGAGGGAAATGTAGTTAGTCTTTCACAACATGACTATTATGGAAGTGTTTTGTGTAATTGCACATGTATAGTCTATATTGAATTGTTTGCCTTCCCAATGAGGGTAAGTAAGCAGGGAAGAAAGAAGAGAATTTGGTAATCAACTTTTAGAAAGAAAAGTTATAAATTGATTTTACATGCAACTAGGAAATAAGATACGCAACCAATAGAGTATTGAAATCTGTCTTGCTCTACAAGAAAATGGGGTAAGGCGATAAAGGGGTGGTGACACAAAAGACGTCAGATTGGGGGAAGGGGTAGTAAGGAACAAAATATGTTTGCGGAGAAACAGAGTGAGAGGGGAGGGAATAGATTAGACAGTGGTGGAGAAATGGGATAGAAAAATATACAGCAAACAATTGTAATTGTGGAAAATTTGAAGTAATTTCTTCTAATAAAGGCCTCCATTCTAAAATATTTAGAGAAAACAGTCAAATTGAAAATTGAGACAATATGAACAGTTTTCAGATGAAGTAATCAAAGCTATTTATAGACATATTTAAAAAATATTTTAACTCACTATTGATTGGAGAAATGCAAATTCAACAATTCTGAGATACTACTTTATATCTATTAGATTGGTTTATTGGAAAGAAAAGAGAAATTACAAGTGTTGTAGGATATGTGGGAGAGGGAACTAGACATTAATGCACTGTTCAGTGAGCTGTGAACTGATTCAACCATTCTCCAGAGCAATTTGGAACTATGCTCAAAGGGCTTATTGAACCATGCATAGCTTTCGACCTAGCAATACCATCACTAGAGATAAAAAAGGGAAAAGAACCTATACATGCAAAAATATTTGTAGCAGTTCTTTTTTGGTGGCAAATAATTGGAAACTGAGATTGAGATCATACCCATCAATTAGGGAATAACTAAACAAACTTTGTGATGGAATTGTGATGGAATACTGTCGTGCTATACAAAATAATGAGCATCATGATCTCAGAAAAAACCTGGAAGGACTTACATGAACTGATGCAAAATGAAATGCACTGTATACAAAATAGCAGTAATACTTTTAGATAAGTAATTCTTCTCAGCAATAAAATTATCCAAGACAGCTCTAAAGGATTTACAATGTAAAATACTATTCACCCCTATAGAAAGAACTGGTGGTGTCTGAACACAGATTGAAGTATTTTTCTAACTTTATTTTTGAGGGGTTTTGTCTATATTTTCTTTCATAACATGACTAATATAGAAATGCTTTTTCATGACTGCATATGTCTATTGAATTAATTCAATGGTAGGGAAGAAGGAAAGAATTTGGAACTCAAGTTTTAAAAATCAGGGTTAAAATTATTTTATATGTAAATGGAGAAAATAAAATGCTAAATAATTTTTAAAGAAGAAAAGTAAGTTGCAAATTTTCTCTCTTTCCCCTTCTTTAGATGGTAAGCAATTTGACATAAATTATATATAGTCAATCAGGTAAACTGTATTACCACATTAATCATTTTGAAAAGATACACCAATGCAAAGAAAAAATGAAAAAAATAAAAAAAAAATAATATGTTTTGTTCGAGATTCAGACTCCATCAGTTCTTCCTCTGGAGGTGGATAGCATTTTTGATCAAGAGTCCTTTGGAATTTCTAGGGTCACTGCACTTATATAATTGTTTAGTTATTCACAGTTGATCATTGTACTGTATTCCTCATCCCATCTGCAATGATCTCCTGTTTCTGCTCACTTCACTCTGCATCAATTCATGTAAGTTTTCCTTTTTTTCTGAAGTCAGTCTGCTCATCATGTCTTATAGCATAATAGCATTCCATTACAATCCTACATCACGGTTTGTTCAGGAAATCCCCAATTGATGTGCACCCCTCAACCTCCAATTCTTTGCTATTGCAAAAGTGGTGCTATAAATATTTTTTGGTAAGTCCTCCCTTTTTATCCATTTGAGATACAGACCCTAGAATGATTCTTGATTAAAGGATATGCATAGAACAAAAGTTAAAACTTGGTATTTCTTATGCTTGGATAAAATTATAAACCATTTTGGCAAAAGTAATCAAAAGGTATCTGATTTTTGCAAAAAAGAATGACATAGTCAATTCTGAATTTTGTAGAAAATACTTATTGCATGACATATTTCCAAACTTTTAAAAACAATACTGCAAATATTTTCTCACAATATTAATGAGAATGCTTTTGGATTATTATATTCCCTTTCAAGTTTCTAATTAATAAATTATTTTAAAATACATTCCTCTTCCTTATTCAATTGGTGAATAATTGGTGAACTTTTGCATATTTTCTAGTACTACCTTCTTCATCAATATCCTTTATTATGTTATTTTTATTCCCTAATAGTTTGAGCAGTTCCACAAAACCACTGATGAGAATTCTTCCCCTAGCTACCCAAATATGGTTTAAATATAAGTACCAGCAGAGATTTTGGCCTTCATAACTTAAGAGAATTTTCATCTTATTCAAGATTTGTAAGTAAATTGTACTTATTGTTCTTCTAGAGACAATGGGTATTCAAGGAAGACTAGCACACCTAGTATAATTTGGAAAATATTGACAGAGGCTCAACAATTATATCTGACAGTAATTTCTATATTTTGTATATAATTCATCCATACAAAGTAATATGAACTCATTGAAATAGGTATTTACTTTCCTATAAATTCTTTTCATTTATACACACACATACATGTACACACATCATACATATATACATGCACATGCATACATGTGTACAGATGCACGCATACATGTACTGTATGAAGATGTATGTATAAGTACTTCTACACATACACACATATGCATCTTCGTGTGTGTATTTCCTCACTTCAGAATATAATTTATTTGGCAGATTAAGTGTAAGAAAAAGATCAACTAAATAGTTTTCTAATTATTATAATTCCACTATATCATTTTTTAACAGTTCGTGGATGTCAATCTTACTCTTCCAAGGTTTTGAGAATATATCTTTGTTTCATTTTTAATCATAAGGACATTATCTCTAATGATATGTGATTTTTATTTCAAAATGCTAATAGTGTATTTTCATATTATCTAGAGGCTCGTTTCTTTTCTTAAGGGAACTTATGGAGTGATTGATGACTTAACTGTGCCGGTTTTAAACTTTATTGTAATTGTCAATAATAATTTATCTGTAATCCACTTTTCTACTGATGGAACAAATTCTATCCTCTTAGACTCAAACTTACAGAAATATCACCTTGGAGTTGTGAAAGAATTTATTCTCATGCCTTACACTTGTTGTCAGGGTTACAGGATATTTCTGGGGGTTCTACATACTGATACTGCTTTTGTTTTTTTTTTTCTTAAACCAGGCAGAGAATAACTAAATAGATTTACAGTGACATTTTCAAAACGTTCAGTTCATGGTGCACTGGAGAAATCTAAAGAACCCACTTGTACAATATACCCTTTGCTCAGTCCATCTCTCCTAATAGCTTCCTTTCCTGGAGAGGTCAATTGTTATCTACTTAATGATGCCAGTTGCAAGGGCTTTGAACAAGAGAAGGCCAGTATTCTCTCTGGAATGCTAAAGTTTTGCATGGCAGTGTGGCTCTCTGCTGCCATGCCAACCAGCTAGCAAACATCCATTTTCAATTGACAATAGGCACATCTCTTCCACTGATTTTATCCAAAGCTTTACCCATTCTTTTTCCTTTCAACCTAGGAAGTATGCAATTAGAAAATGATATCACAATTAAGAATTTCTCTCTCAAGCTCCCTATACTTATTAAGAAGGAAATGTGTAGAACATTATTTCTGTCTTTATATTGATAATTCCAAAAGCTTTAGTGTTGTGCAATTATTCCTGTGAGGTACAGTGTGTGCTGTTTACATGAGACGAATGGAAACATGAATTTATAAGTACATGCTCCATTACACCCATAGTGGATTGCTTCTTAATTTACATTCTGCTTTGGACCATGCAAGAGATTATTCTAGCAATTTCTGTAGGGCTGTCTCAGATTCTGTAGATTTATCTCCCAAGGTTGCATTTACTTCTGTGATCTGAAAGCCATTTGGTAGGCAGAAATTTTACCATGGATTTGTCAGATAATTTTCTCACGCATCTTATTTTGCTTATGGCAATATAGTGGCTGAAGGAGGAGAAAACATAAAGACCATGACTTCCTGTAATGGGACAGGAAAATGTAGAGCTAGAAGACAAAGAATTTAATTACACTTTTATGAGCAATCATATAAATATATTACAAAAAAAAGTGTTCCTTTGGGTAAATGGAGAGGGGAAAAAAGGCAGAAAACTAAACTCAAAAGTACTTTTATCTGCTTTCCAGACTCTATTCCTAGAGAAGAAAAGTCACAAGCATTGGCACAAAATGTCTACCCAAATTTTGCCTAATTAATTAAATATCATACGAAAGAAGATGTCATCAAAAACTTAGAGCTTTCTATTTTAACTCTATTTTGCCCAAGTTTGTCCCAAGAACTTTCGTGATGTTTAGTTGTGAAAGTACTTAAATTTACTTGTGAAAGTAAAGTAGACTTCTGTTAAAGACTAAGAAGATTATCTTTAAACAATAAAAAGTCAAAAACATCATGAATATGTTAAAAATAAGACCTTTATAATCTAAGATTAAGTTTACTTCATTCTACAGACTACTGAGCACATATTTAGCATATATGGCATTGAATCATGACTCAACTACAAATTAGGAGGATACTAAATAAGGCATAAATTACTCATCTGTAAAATGGTAAAATAATATTCATACTGTCTTTGTCTCACAGAATTGTTGCATGGGAAGTACTTTTTAATCTTAAAACAACACATGAATTTGAGTTACTATTATTAATATTATTACTAATTGGATGATCAAAACACTGGCTAAAATTTTCAGTATGAAAATTAATTCCCTAATTGAAACATTTATTGTCTTTCCATTCTGCTGTTTTTAATAGAAGAGAATATTCTATGACTTTGCTGTCCCAGAATTTTATAATTGTAGTGCAGAACTCTCTCAATCCATTATATTAAATTAATTATATATTATTTATAATTACATAATATATGTTATAATTATATATATATATATATATATATATATATATATATATATATATAGAGAGAGAGAGAGAGAGAGAGAGAGAGAACGCTATAGCAGAAAGAAATTCATATTCAAAACCTGAGGGCTTCATCTTGGGTACGTTTCTATTTTTCAACAGAATCGAATCTCTGTTTAGTTTTAATTCTATATTTGCAATATCCTTTGGACCTGCTCCATTTTTATGGCTCCCAATGAGACAACTCTGGGAACTGTATTATTTCTTACTGTATGTCACTGTAATGACTTCCCAGTATATTTTCCCTCCTATTTATGTTATATGTTATAGTTAGAAAAATATTCCTAATTTGTGTCATTTATTACTCATTTCATTACACAGTTGCCATTAGCTATCATTAGCAATTTTCCAAAAATCATCACTTCCCAAATAACATTCAGGTATCACAGTCTAGGTCCAACATATGTTTTTACTCTCATGTCACACTGATTTTCCTATAGATACAATCTTTGACCAAATAGCTGTACTTTTCAGTTTCTTAAGTAAACAAATGGATCAGTCATGTTATTAATTTACATACTTCTTCCATGTAGGTAATAATTCATTTATGTTTCCCCTTCTACTCAACTCTCTTCTATGTTTTTCCAAGAGTTTACTCTGGGAGTCCAATTCCCATGCTGGTGGTCTTCCTTACATTTTTCCTGACACTGGGTATACCATTATTCAGCCTATATACTATTCTTCACCTCTCTGTGAGACCATCCCATCTTATACTTACATCCACTCAGTCAAAGCCATCAATAGACACCCTCCTTTTTCAATTGCCATCTTTATAAACTCTGTATATCTTTCAAGTCATAGCAAAAATGCTTCAAGCCAGAAAAAAGAAATGCCTGCTATAATATCTTATGTAACAATTTGGTGCAATATGTCTCCCACATATTTTTTGTGTTCTATTTTATATTGTAGCAAATTTTATGTTATTTTTCCTATGAGGCATGTCTTGCTATATTTCCTAGTACATTAAGATCATTAAATATGCTAGGAGCCTCATAAGTATCTATTTAATATATAAACAAATATTTAAGATTCAATATTAGAAACATATTCTTAAGTTTATTTAAATTCTCCATCTTTGAGAAATAATGATACAAATTCTTCTCTCCACGGTTATTGCGAATAATTGTAGAATTTGTCTAATGTATTTCAATGGAGACAAGAGTGGAAGTGAAAAACATAGATAACAAAGTAAAAGCCACAGCAGTCACTGATCACTTCACCAGAAGTAAAACTGATACTCTCAAAAAGGATTGAGAAAGGACAGAAATAGCGAATATATTCAACCTGGGAAGTTTTCAGGAACTTTAAGCACAGAGGTATTCAGTACATGTTTGAAAGGTAGAGTCCCGAATTGTCTAAAAAATGTATACTCTCAGTATTTGATGCTTAACCGTAAAAACAACAACAACACCAAAAAAACAACAATAAAAAACCTCTTACAGGTATTCCTGATCCCTTTCCGCAGGGTAATTCATATAGCCACTGGCAGCTTTTTGATCAAAGCAACTCCGTTATTCTATAGGGTTTACTGGGTAGAAGCCCTGTCCAGAAAGGTTTAATTGTTTAACTAACCTTCACATCACAAAATCGGTAGCAATTAGATCAAGAATCAAAATTTTTAGACTAAAAGCTTATAGAAGCAGAAGATCAAGAAGCAAAGCAATTAACCACTCTGAACATAACCATATACTCAAGATATGTCGGTATTATTCCTGATTTTATTCATTTGTATATTTCTTAATTGTTATTCTTTTAACTTACTGTTTGTCAAATAATTTATGTTTGAGTTGATGATCTAATGATAGTAATTTGTATAAATAGAATACATACATATGGTGTTTGAGTGGTATAGTAATGACTGGGAGGAGTGCCTCCCTTACTGATCAGCACACATATAAATACAGCAGGGTTACCAAGATACAAACATGACACTGATAGAAAGTGTTGAATTTTTGCAGCATGGAAAACCTCTCTGAGTACCCCAGACTTACCACTCTGAGTTCAGGTTGGGAAGAGAAGAGTAAGAATTTGGATCTGTGCTACACATGTACTACATTTTGAATTAGAAACAGAATATACAGTGGAACTTTCCTTTCCTTGATATTGGCTGCTTAATGTTGTTCTGAATATACTCGATGAAAGATTGTGTGTGTGTGTGTGTGTGTGTGTGTGTGTGTTGTCGAAGAAGACCATGCCATCAGAGAAATGACATGACTTGCATTTGACTATGTTTTGAGTAAGGGAGGGCTGTGCAGGTCACCAGACTCACTTCTCCTCCAGAGCCATCTGAATCCAGTGACCAGATATTCATCAGGATGACTAGAGATGACCTAGAATGCAACAGTTGGGGTTAAGTGACTTGCCCAAGGTTACACATCTTGACTCTTGCACTAGTGCTTTATCCACTGCAACACCTAGCTGCCCTCTATGAAAGTTATTTGTAGGGACAACCCACTTGTTTCACATAAATTTTCTTTGTAAACCTACTGGTGTTTCTGCCTCCTGTGGTATCCATTTTACCAAAACTTTTCTAACTGACTTGCACCCTGAATTTTATTTGTTTTTATCATATACATAAGATTAAAGAGTCTGTTATTAGAAAATGCTGATATGGAAAGACGTCTTAGGTATTTTTCCTTGAATTACTACGTTTTTTTGTTTGTTTCTTCATTTCAGAATAATCGATAAATTTTCATTATGGGACCAGATCATTGTCATGACCTGAAAGTTCCTTTGATTATAGTGTTCTGAATCCACTGCTGAATGCATCAAGCTTGTGTCTTATGAAATTTTGGCAGGCATAAGAAATCATAGAATTTTAAATTGTGAAGACAGATAAGGAGATAACTGCTTCTGAACAATACTATTCTTTATATAATAATGTTTGCTCATCCAATTTTGCTTTGATGATATCTAGAAAAGTTCTCCTTTAAGATAGCCATAATTCATAATTTTTGGAAGTTTTTTTACACTCCAATATCAGGTCAAAATTAGTCCTAATTAAAACACTTAGGTAATAAATCTGATTTTTCTCTCTAGGATGAAACAAAACTATTAGAATCTCCATTTTTATCTTATGGAAAAGGATGGGGGGGAGGTTCATCTTTTCCTTGTCCAATAGCACCTCTCAACCCTAGAATCATTCTCACAAATAATCTTCAGTCATGTAGGATCATGATAACTTTAAGAAAATATGAGGATCTTTCACTCACTTTCTATGCCTTCCTAATTTTAGAATTAAGGTTGCCATAAGGAATATCAACAATCTCAGATGTGCAAACAATACCACTTCGATGACAGAAAGTGAAGAAGATTTAAGAAGCCTCTTGATTAGGGTGAAAGAGGAAAGTTTAAAATGTGGCTTGAGGGTTCACGTCATAAAACAAATTGGGGACTGATCCCATCACTTCCTTTCAAATAGGGGGAGAAGAAATGGAAGCAGTGTCAAATTTATATTGATGGGCTCAAAAACCACTGCTAATGGTGACAGCTGCCATGAAATTAAAAGGCACTACCTTCTTGGAAGGAAAGCTATAACAAATCTTGACAGCATACTAAAAAGCAGAGAAATCACCTAGTCAGTGAAGATCCATAAAACAAAGCTACACTTTTTCCAGTAGCAACGTATGGCTGTGAGAGTTACACCATAGGGAAAGCTAAGGACTGCAAGATTTAAGCTTTCAAATTCTTGTTCTGGAAAAACTTTTGAGGACAGCAAGCAGATCAAATCAGCCAATACTAAAGAAATATTCACTGGAAGGTTAAATATTAAAGCTTAAGCTTGAATACTTTGATCGCATAGAAAGACAGATTCCTTTGGGGGGACAATGCTGTTGGGAACATCTAAAGGCAGAAGAAAAATGTGATGGCAGAGGATGAGGTAGACTGATAATATCATGAAAACAACAAACATCAACTAGGAGTGACTTTGAAAGGAAGCAAATGGAGTATAAAACGACCTGGGGTGTTATTATACATGAAATTTTGAAGAGTTGGGTATGACTAACCACTGAATAACAAGTTGGCTCTTTTTACTCTAATGTTGATACTTTATACGTGCCTCAGCAAAGTTATATGAAATATGGTGCTGAAAGAAAGTGGGGAAAGATATAATTGAACTATGGATCTGTTGCAAACTGCATGTAGATATATCTACGATTGAGAGGAAAAAAATAATTACTCTCATTAAAACGTCCTTCACTATTTGCCCTGTGCTTTTCTAGAAGAATGTTGACCTCTCTTTAATCATTATTTTTATAGTGTACTTTATTATGTTTTGCCATTTGTTTTAAAGTTCTCAGTTCATCTAATATTCCATGATATTTCGTGCTCATTTTGTGTGGGTCCCCTTGCTGAAATTAAATATAATGGAATTGGAGCACACGAATAGTTAAAAAAAAATACAGAATAAAAGAAACCGAAGATTTACATTTGAGACATTCATTCTCCATAGCGACAATGGAGTTTGTGTTTCAAGGTAAAATAAGGAAATGTTAATGATTCATGTTCTCTTGCTTTGTAAAACCAGAGATAGGTAAGAAGAATCTAACATATTTATTACAAAGAATATTCAGAACGTAAAATAGCACACATCAGAGGAATGGTAGAGAGTGCTGACGTTGTCACTATCAAATATCGGTTTTCTTAGTCCAATTCTGTTCCTTTATTTTTTCAGTACAAATTCAAAGAAATTGCAACCCTCAGAGGACTAGAGCTGACAGTAATTAACTAAAGCAAAAAAACACCCTCATAAGGGGAAATAAGAAGGACCCTTACTCCTCACACTAGGAGTCGATCCAGAAATAATGATTAATTACTCTTCTGCTCACCAAACTTCTAACTTCAACCTTACACAACTGCTGTGTGGTGTATTTTCATTTTCATATAAATATATATCAATTCAAATATGAATGTCAGCAGATGTGGATATAATGTATAGATATAATATAACTTTCATTTTTATGTTTCTAAATATTTTGGTAATTTTGACAGTTGAAAACAATTTAAAAACTAAAATATCGCACAATGATGAAGTGATAAAGCTAAAAGATTATTCAATTACATTTGAAATTTTATATTTTCTTCATTAATAATATTAAAATTAATGCAAGGCAATGTGGTTTGAAAATACATTAAAATATGTTGTAAAAATTAATGTTAGACTTGAGATTTTTACATTTAAAAATCAGTTTTAGGTCACTTATTTCTGAATTTCTCTAAAAAATAGAAAGACAGCTCTTATAGATCCTATATACCATTATAAAAAATATATATAAAGTATATGTATATATATGTATACACATACATGTATGTATATGTATAAATGTAAGCATATATAAACATATATCTTGCATGTACATATATATGTATATACATATACATATATTTATTCTTAGATGTGTGTATGTATAGGCGTGTATACATATATACATGTACACATGCATATGAATGAGTGTATACACAACCAGACACACACACACACACACACAGAAATCCTTAATACTGAAAAGACTTACATTGGAAGGAAACCTTGCAATATACTTTGAAATAACTCAATGATATTTACTCTCTACATGCAAAAATAGCAAGCATGTTCATCTCAAATGGGTAGTCTCAAAAGACTTGAAAGGTTTAGCTAAGTTTTGATTTAAAATATACAACTAAATGTGTGTATCTGAATAGACTGAAATTGTCCTATAATTTTTTTAACTTAGATTGAATCATTCCATATTTCTTTTCAATAATATTTTTTAACATCTCTGCATATCCTTTGGGAATAATCTGCTATTAGTGAACACATAATTGCTAAGAACACTTTTCACTCTCATGTAGTATGTCATTCAAAAGAGAAGTCGAAAAATAGTCTTGATACATAGTAAGGTATTTACGATTCTAATATGTACAAATGAAAATTGGATGCTGGTTGAATCAACTCCAAAATTGTATAGAAGGTTTATAGAGGTATTCAACAAAGCTGATGAACTCTACATTGCTTTCAATGGCCCTTGACTTCTTTCACTGAAACTAATCTTTTTAGTGCTACCATTTTCCCGGGAGGCAAATCAAGGAATATCATAATTTCAAAAGAATAAAATTTAGGGGTTGCAGAAGGGGCAATGAAAAGATTTATACTTCCAATAACATATTGGTCCAAATAACAAAAAGACATTTACTTCTCAATATGAGTTATTTATGAATGAATTCTTGTGTATTTGGATTCTTGACTTGTTGAAATAAAAATAAAATCAACACCAAAACAGAAGAGTGAGAAAAAATTGCATCATTCAAGGACAACCATTCCCATATGGGAAACAACAATGAAGAAGCCAAAGTACCCCAGAACTCACACCCTCAAGGAAGAAAATGACAAATTGAGAGATATGGCAGCAAATGGAAATTCTTGCTGAGATTATAGACTTCATTTTATACCCTCAAAGGAGAAAGATGGTGCAAAACAGGAGGAACTGGAGGCTAAACAATTTTGTAGGAAACTGTATGCAACATAATTAGGCCTGATTTTCCCAAGAACATATAAATATGAAACTAGAAGGAAAACAGCTGGATTTAGGGGGTCTGGAACTGTCAGGTTATCAGGGTCATGATGCCCTTGGGAGAAATCTCTTTGAGATGTCATGTCTTTGCATGACTTACATGATGGACCACCCCTACGTAATTACAAACCTTCATAATTATCTAGAGCAAGAATAACAACAGCCAAGCACTTAAGCTCAGGACACAGTGTTTACAAACTTTTTGCTTGAATGGAAGTAGAATGCCTATATAGACTCTGAGCTAACTGAGAATAAATGGAGTGCATATCATCCTTGCTCCTGTCTCATTCATTCGCGCCTGGAAGAAAGACCTCATGCAGGCATATGACCTTTGGGAACGTAGCAGTGGATGAAATGGAGAAATGAAAAAGACTTGATCGAATTGATGAAACAAAATATTTTCTTCATCAATGGTTTAATGGCAATATAACATTTAGTCTTTGATATCTCTATCCACAACACAATAAAAGAGGAAGAATGAATGCTACAAAAGAAAAGGAAGACCTGATCCACACATCTCTGTTTGCAGAGTGCACATATATTAGAGGCAGAAAATTTTTGATTTTTCTGAGGATAATTCATTTTAATAAAATCGAGAAGAAAAAAGAAATCCAAAGACACAATATTCTGAATTAAAAGATAATAACAAAAATACAAATACAACTCATTGGCAGCAATTTTCAGTAGATTTGATTGGAGAAAAAGAGTCTTAGTGTGGTAAAAGAGAAAGGCCCAAGAGCATATGGATTTGAATCTTGACCCTGGATTACTTAGTGTACAAAATTTAAAATCCCCAATCATAACTTATAAAATCCATTGAGCCAGGAGAAAGTGAAATATTACCCATGTCTAAATCTTCATTATAGGAATAAGTAAGTTAAAAAAAAATCACATAGATTTGATGACAAAAATAAAATACCATTCTTATTTTATTTAAATAATATGTGGGAATAAAGTTTTCTTTCCAAAAAGGGGTAATAATAAAAGGCCTCATGAGGGTCTCCTCAGCTCTTACTAAAACAAAACCATTGATCCTAAATAAAAGATTTATGTAAGGGCCAAAAAAAACAAACAAAACACAACCAGAAGAACTCAGGAAAATTTATACTTAAGGAAAATGAAAACACCTTAAGTTATAGTGAATATATATATATATATATATATATATATATATATATATATATATACATTCATTTTTCACATTTATACATATACATTTTACATTCATTTTCACAAAATTTAGTGTTCCAAATTTTTTCCCCATTTGTCCCCTCCCCCATCCCAATACACCGAGCCTTTTAATTTCCCCTATCACCAATCTGCCCTCTCTTCTATCATCCCTCCCTTCTCTTGTCCTCATCCTCTCTTTTGACCTTTAGGGCCAGATGACTTTCTATACCCCTTAACTGTATTTCTTATTTCCTAGTAGCAAGAACAATACTAAACAGCTGTTCCTAAAACTCTGAGTGCCAAATTCTCCCCATTGCTCCCTCCCCACCCATTCCCTTTGGGAAGGCAGGCAATTCAATATTGGCCATATCTGTGCAGTTTTGAAAATGACTTCGATAATAGTCGTGTTGTGTAAGACTAACTATATTTCCCTCCATCCTATCAAGCCCCCCATTGTTTCTATTCTGTCTTCTGATCCTGTCCCTCCCCAAGACTATTGACTTCAAATTGCTCCATCCTTCCATTGCCCTCCTTTCCATCATGCCCCCAACCCTGCTTATCTCTTTCTCCCCCACTTTTCTGTATTTTAAGACAGGTCTTCATACCAAAATGTTTGTGCATTTAATTCCTTCCTTTAGTCGAATGAGATGAGAGTAAACTTCATGGTTTTTTTTTTTCTCAGCTCTCCTCTTTTTCACTCCACTAAAAAGTCTCCTGCTTGCCTCTTGAATGAGAGATAATTTACCACAATCCATTTCGCCCTCTCTCCTCCTAGTACATTTCTCCCTCACCGTTTACCTTAATTTCTTTTAAGACATGATCCCATTCTATTCAATTCACTCTGTTCTCTCTGTTTCTGTGTGTGCATGCATGCGTGTATGTGTGTGTGCGTGCACATATGTACATGTGTGTGCATGTGTATGTGTGTGTGTGGTCCCACCAACTACCCAGATACTGAAAAGTTTGAAGAGTTACAAATATTGTCTTTCCATGTAGGAATGTAAACAGCTCACCTTTGGTAAGTCCCTTATGACCTCTCTGTGCTGTTTACTTTTTCATGCTTCTTCTCATTCTTGTGTTTGAAAGTCAAATTTCTTTTCAGCTCTGGTCTTTTCATCAAGAGTGCTTGAAAGTCCTCGATGTCATTGAAAGACCATATTTTCCCCTGAAGTATTATACTCAGTTTTGCTGGGTAGGTGATTCTTGGTTTGAGTCCTAGTTCCTTTGACTTCTGGAATATCCTATTCCACGCCCTTTGATCCCTTAGTGCAGAAGCTGCTAGATCTTGTGTTATCCTGATTGCATTTCCACAATACTGGAATTGTTTTTTTCTAGCTGCTTGCAATATTTTCTCCTTGACCTAGGAATTCTGGAATTTGGCCACAATGTTCCTAGGAGTTTCTCTTTTTGGATCTCTTTCAGGTGGTGATCGATGGATTCCTTGAATACTTATTTTGCCCTCTAGTTCTAGAATATCAGGGCAGTTTTCCTTGATAATTTCATGAAAGATGATGTCTAGGGTCTGTTTTGGATCATGACTTTCAGGTAGTCCCATAAATTTTAAATTGTCTCTCCTGGATCTATTTTCCAGGTCAGTTGTCTCTCCAATGAGATATTTCACATTCTCTTCCATTTTTTTTCATTCTTTTGGTTTTGTTTGGTAATTTCTTGGTTTCTCAGAAAGTCATTAGACTCCATCTGTTCCATTCTATTTGAAAGAACTGTTTTCTTCAGTGAGCTTTTGAACCTCTTTTTCCATTTGGCTAATTCTGGTTTTGAAAGCATTCTTCTCCTCATTGGCTTTTTGAACCTCTTTTGCCAATTGATTTAGCCTATTTTTCAAGGTATTATCTTCTTCAGCATTTTTGGGGGGTCTCCTTTAGCAAGGTATTGACCCATTTTTCATGCTTTTCTTGCATCTCTCTCATTTCTCTTCCCTGTTTTCCTCCACCTGCTAACTTGATTTTCAAAATCATTTTTGAGCTCTTCTATGCCCTGAATCCACTGGATATCTATTTCAGATATTTGGGATACAGAGGCCTTGACTTCTATGTCTTTTCCTGATGGTAAGCATTGTTCTTCCTCATCAGAAAGGAAAAAAGGAAACATCTGTTCACCAAGAAAGCAACCTTCTATGGACTTATTTTTTTTTCCCTTTTCTGGGCATTTTCCCAGCTAGTTACTTGACTTCTGATATTCTTGTCCACCCCCGTCTAGATCCGCCCAGCTAGTGCTTGGGGTCTGAGATTCAAATGCTGCTCCCCAGCCTCAAGGCTTTCAGCTTGGGGCAGGGCTGCTCCTCAATGTGAGCTTAAGTTCTGGTGCTCGGGTCAGGGGCAAGGCTGCCTCCCAAACTCTGTTCCCTCAGGGGGTTTATGTGGATATCTTCAGCAATGGATCTGAGGTCTTGTGTGCTCCGGGAGTTCCTCGGTGCTGCTGCCTCTGCTGCTGCATCCCGAGGGTCCTGAGCTATGCAGCCCAGAAGTCTCTCTCACTGACCTGTAGCTCCTGTGGGTGAAGGGACCTTCACGGCCGCTGGAGATTCTGTCCCTGAAGCCTGCTCGAATCTGCTCCTCTCAAGGCCACCTAGCCAAGGCAGGGCTGGACTCTGCTGTCTGGTGTGCGATGGACCTTTGGTGCCAGTTTTTCAGGGCTCTCTGCAATGGAAATCTCCTCCACTTAATTGCTGCGTGGCTTCCACTGCTCCAGAATTTGTGGGGATTCTTTTTACAGGAAATTTATGGGTTGTGGGTTTGGAGCTAGCATATTTGAATCTTTCTGCTCTACCATCTTGGCTCCTCCCCCCAATATATAAATTTTAATGCAATTTACAGGCAATATCTGTGAGACACAATATTCTCAGATGCAAATTTATTTTTTTTTTATTTTTTATTATCAGTGTTCTACAATCACTACCATTTAACTTAAATGTTTTCCCCCTCCTTTCTTCCTCCCTCCCCAAGATGGCATAAAATTTTATATAGGTTCTGCACCTATACTCCTGTTAAATACATTTTCACCATAGTAAGTTTTCACAGAAGAATTAAAATGAATGGGAGAAATCCTATAACAAATGAAAACATAATACACACTCAAAAAGTGATCTGCTATGTTCTGCGTTTGGATTCCGTAGGTCTTTCTCTGGATGTGGAAGGTATTTTGCCTTAAAGGGCCATGGGCAATTTTTTTTTTAGGTCCTTGCATTGCAATGAATTTCTAAGTCTACCAGGAAAAATTCTCACACTCTGTGGTTGTTGCTGCATGCAAAGTTCACCTGATTCTGCTCCTTTCACTCAGCATCACATCCTGTAAGTTTTTCGAAGCCTCTCGGAAGTTTTTCTGTGCATCATTTCTTATAGCAAAATAGTATTCCATTACATTCATATACCACAATTTATTCATCCATTCCGAAATTGGTGGGCCTTCCCTTGATTTCAATTTCTTGGCCACCACAAAGACTGCTGTTATAAATGTTTTTGTACATGTGGGGCCCTTTGCCATTTTTATGATCTCTTAGGGACACAGTCCCAGAAGTTGTACTGCTGGATCAAAGGGTATGCACATATTTTAGCCTTTAAGCATAGTTCCAAGTTACTCTTCAGAATGCTTGGGTCAGCTCACAGCTCTACCAACAATGATTTAGTGTTCCATCTGGCCCACACCTTCTCCAACAGTTATCATCTTCCTGTTCTGTCATGTTGGTAAATCTGAGAGGTGTGATGTGGTACCTCAGAGTTGTTTTCATTTGCATCTCTCTAATCAATAGTGATTTAGATCATTTTTTCATATGAGTATGGGTATCTTTAATTTCTTCCTCTGAAAACTTCCTGTTCATATCCTGTAACCATTTATCAATTGAGGAATGGCTTGTAGTCTTGTCCATTTGATGCAGTTTTCTGTATATTTTAGAAATGAAGACTATCACAGACACTACTTGCAAAAATTCTTTACATGTTTTCTGCTTTCATCTTAATCTTACTTGCATCTGGTTTGACTGCAAAAGTTTTTCAGTTTAATTTAATGAATATTATCTATTTTGCACATCATAATGCTTTCAATCTGTGTTTAGTCAAAAAAAATCTTCCCTTCTCCATATATCTGATAAATACACTATTCCTCCCCCCATCAATTTGCTTATAGTATAAATCTTGATACCAAGATCATATGCCCATTTGTACTTTCTTCCTGTGTACAATGTCAGGCATTGCTCTATGTCCAGTTTTCATCCCACTGTTATTCAGTTTTCCCAGTAATTTTTGTTGGACAGTGAGTTCTTATCCTGGTAGCTGGGGTCCTTGGGTTTTTCAAAGAATAAATTGCTATATTTATTACTGTATCTTGAGTACCTAACATATTCAACTGGTCTACACTACTGTTTCTTAGCCAGTACCAAGTGCTTCTGATAATTGCTGCTTTATAATAAAATTTGAGATCTGGTAGAGCGAGGCCACGTTCTCTAGCATTTGTTTTCATTAGTTCTCTTGATATTCTGGACCTTTTCTTCTTTCAGATGAATTTTGATATTCTTTTCACCTCTATACAATAATTATCTACTAATTTGATTGGTATGGCACTAATTAAGTAAATCAGTTTAGGTAGAATTTTCATTTGTATTATATTGGCTCAGTCTAACCATGAGTAACTGATGTTTTTCCACTTGCTTAGATCTCACTTTATTTGTGTAAAAAGTGTTTTATATTTGGGTTCATATGGTCCCTGGATTTGCTTTGGCAGGTAGACTCCCAGATATTTTATAATGCCTACCTAGATTTCAACGGAATTTCTCTTTCTATCTCTTGTTGTTGTGTTTTGTTACTAATATAGAGAAATTCAGAAGATTTCTGTGGGTTTCTTTTGTAACCTACAACACTGCCAAAATTGTTTATTGTTTCAAGTAGTTTTTTACTTGAATCTCTGCGATTCTCTAAGTATATCATTATATAATCTGCAAAGAGTGATAACTTAGTTTCTTCTTTGGCTATTTTTATTCCTTCAGTTTCTTTATCTTGTCTAATTGCTACAGCTAACATTTCTAGTACCATACTGTATAAGAGTGGTGATAATGGACATCCTTGTTTCACCCCTGATGTTATTGGAAATGCATCTAACTTATCCCCATTGCATATAATGCTTGCTGAAGGTTTTAAGTAGATACTGCTTATTATTTTTTGGAAAGTTCCCTTTATTTCTATGTCCTCAAGTGTTTTTCATAGGAATGGGTGTTGTATTTTGTCGAAAGCTTTTTCTGCATCTATTGAGATAATGATGTGGTTTTTGTTAGTTTTGTTGTTGATATGATCAATAATGCTAATAGTTTTCCTAATATTGAACCAGCCCTGCATTCCTGGTATGAATCCTACCTGATCAGTTATTTCTTTTAAGGAATTATTTTCTGCAGTTAGTTTTTGTACTTCTTTTTCTGTTTTTCCAGTTGTCCCAGTTAGGCTCGTTGCTTCTTTTTCCATTTGTTCAATTTTACTTTTTAAAGAGCTGCTCTCTTCAGTGAATTCTTTTATCATACTTTTAAAAACATTGGCCAGTTTTTCTTCTATTTCCTTCCCCAGCTATTCTCAGAGTCATCTTTGTACATGTGAGCAGTTCATGGTACTTTCTGAAGTTTCATTTGATAGAACAGTCTCAACACTGACCTGTTTGGTGTAGGTGTTTTGGTCATTGTCTCCATAGAAAGTTTCTCTGTTATTTTCCTTGCTCCTATGCTTCTTATTCGTTATGGTGAGTCGTTGTGTGTTGTGGCCCCTGGCTCTTTTTTTATTTATTTAACTTTAAGATTCATTTTCACAAAATTTTGGTTTCCCAATTTTCTCCCCATTTTTCTCCTCCTCCCACCTCAAAACAACGAGCATTCTAATTGCCCCATCACCAATCTGCCCTCTCTTTTAACAACCCTCCCTTCCCTTGTCCCCATCTTCTCTTTTATCCTATAGGGCCAGATAAATTTCTATACCCCATTAGCTGTAATTCTTATTTCCTAGTAGCAAGAACAATACTCGACAGTTGCTCCTAAAATTTTGACTTCCAACTTCTCTTCATCCCTCCCTCCTCACTCATTCCCTTTGAGAAGGCAAGCAATTCAATATGGGCCATATCTATGTAGTTTTCCAAATGACTTCCATAATAGTCGTATTGTGTATGACTAACTATATTTCCCTCCATCCTATCCTGCCCCCCATTGCTTCTGTTCTCTATTTGGATCCTGTCCTTCCCCAAGAGTATTGACTTCAATTTGCCCCCTCCTCCCACTGCTCTTCCTTCCATCATCCCCCCCCCCACCCTGATTATCCCCTTCTCCCCCACTTTCCTATATTGTAGATTAGGTTTTCATACCAAAATGTGTGTGCATTTTATTCCTTCCTTTAGTCGATGAGAATGAGTAATGAGAATAAGGTTCATGTTTTTCTCTCAGCTCCCCTCTTTTTCCCTCCACTGAAAAGTCTTTTGCTTGCCTCTTTTATGAGAGATAATTTGCCCCATTCCATTTCTCCCTTTCTCCTCCCAATATATTTCTCTTTCACTGCTTAATTTCATTTTTAAGATATGATCCCATCCTATTTAATTCACCCTGTGCTCTTTGAATGTGTGCGTGTGTGTGCGAGTGAGTATGCATGTGTTTGTGTAATTCCACCAACAACCCAGATACTGAAAAATTTTCAAGAGTTACAAATACTGTCTCTCCCTGTAGGAATGTAAATACTTCAAATTTAATAAGCCCCTTATGACTTCTCTTTGCTATTTTCCTTTTCATGTTTTTCTTCATTCTTGTGTTTGAAAGTCAGATTTTCTTTTCAACTTTGGTGTTTTCATCAAGAATGCTTGAAAGTCCTCTATTTCATTGAAAGACTATTTTTTCCTCTGAATTATTATACGTAGTTTTGCTGGGTAAGCGATTCTTGGTTTTAGTCCTAGTTGCTTTGACTTATGGAACATCTTATTCCATGCCCTTCAATCCCTTAATGTAGAAGGTACCAGATCTTGTGTTATCCTGATTGTATTTCCACAATATCTGAATTATTTCTTTCTAGTGTAATTTGGTCACAATGTTCCTAGGAGGTTCTTTTTTTGGATCTCTTTCAGAGGTGATTGGTGGATTCTCTCAATATTCATTTTGCCTCCTGGTTCTAGAATATCAAGGCAGTTTTCCTTCATAATTTCATGAAAGATAATGTCTAGCCTCTCATAATGTCGTTAGCCTCCATCTGTTCCATTCTAATTTTGAAAGAACTATTTTCTTCAGTGAGCTTTAGAACCTCTTTTTCCATTTGGCTAATTCTGCTTTTGAAAGCATTCTTTTCCTCATTGACTTTTTGAACCTCTTTTGCCAATTGAGTTAGTCTGTTTTTCAAGGTATTATTTTCTTCAGCATTTTTTGGGTCTCCTTTAGCAAAGTATTGACCTGCTTTTCATGCTTTTCTTGCATCTCTCTCATTTCTCTTCCCAGTTTTTCCTCCACTTGTCTACCTTGATTTTCAAAATCCTTTTTCAGCTCTTCCATGGCCTTAGGTCATTGAATATTTATTTTGTGTGTTGGGGATAGAGCACCCTTGACTTCTATGGCTTTCCCTGATGGTAAGCCCTGTTCTTCCTCATCCAAAAGGATGGGAGGAGATATCTCTTCACGGAGAAAGTAACTTTCTATGGTCTTATATTTTTTCCCGTTTTTGAGCATTTTCCCAACCAGTCACTTAACTTTTGGGTCCTTTGTCAAGAGTAGGTTATAGTCTGGGAATCTGTGAGATCTCAGTTCCTCCAAGATGGTTCTATCAAGCGTGTACTTGTCTGGATGCAGAGAGGGATTTTTATGCCAAGAATTTTAGCAGTTACCTCTCCACAGCCACCTGGCCTCTGGTTCAGTCCAGTCAGCACTATGAGCTGATTTTAAGATAAGCTGGATGGGCAGGGTCAACATTCAGTGCGAGACAAAGACCAGCTTGGCCAGGGCCTCCACCCAGGGCTGAGGTAAGACTCAACTCTTCAGTGCCCTCAGGGCGTTTTCTCCCCCAACAGTGGCCTTCAGTATGAGCTGCTGTGCATCCTCTGTGGTTGTTGCCTGCTGCTGGAGCTGTGGGAAGGCCCTTCTCCCTTCTTGGCCAGCTGATAAAACACTGTCATTGATGTTTGGCACCTGTGGGTTGAGGGATCTGATGACCGCTGCTGCGACTTGAGTTTTCACCCTCGAGGTGTCCTCCTCCCAGAATCTCCTAGTGCTGTGCCACATGGCAAAGGCTGGCCTGGGCTCCATGCTTAGCTCTGCATGTGGTGTAACTGATGTTTGTGTGGGCCTTTCAGGTCACCGTGGGCTAGAAATCTCCTCCCCTCTCTTGTTCTCCACTTCTGCTTCTCCAAAATTTGTTGAGAGTCCCTCTCTACAGGTATTTTATGGGTTGTGGAGGGCCACCCTGCGTAAGTGTGTCTTTGTAGTCTGCCATCTTGGCTCTCCTCCCATAGCCTCTGGTTCTTGGAGCTAGAAGCTAAAGAACCTTGTGCTGAGATGACTGATGTGAGAAAGCAAATGTCAGGCAAATTCCGTTTGTGTTTTCCAGATTTGCCTTGGAGTTTGCTTTTTAAGTGTGGAGGAGGGTTGGTCTGCTGATGGGAGATCTTTTTAGCTGAGCTATAGCAAATGCACACTCATTGCTTGGTGATCCTGGCTGCAATAGTGTCTTCCCATTTCCCCTGAGGAAGGCCCGAGGTCCTCTGGCACTTTAAGAGCCTGTGGCTCTGTTCCTCTGGCACTTTAAGAGGAATCCTCCTTAACACTTTTCCTAGCCTAAAGTAGTACGAGAATGTTTGCTCCTTCTTCTGGTCCCACTGATCCAAGATTTTTCTAGTGAAATAATTTATGGTTCTTTCAAGGTCAATAAGAGGAGGAGGAGAGAGCATTTATCAATCACTCCACCATTTTGGCTGCTGGAAGTTCAAGTAGGTGACTTACGGACATTTAATCTGCAGGTTAAAAATCTCAGGCATAGCTGCTGCTGATACCTGTGACTCATTCTGTGGCACTTACATGCCTCTGCTGGACTTATACCATCATTTGCTATCATGCCATGCTACCACTTTCTCAGACCACCCAGGGCCTTTCTGCTCAGCCTAGCAGCAACCAGGAAGCACTGTGTGGTGTGCTGTGTCCTCCTCTAACTCTGTGGAACAGATTCTTCCTGTAGATATTGCAGTCTGTCCTTGTCTGCGAATTTGCCACATTCTGTCTCCTATTAGATTCTGAACTTCCAAAATTTGGTGAGATTCTCTTTCTCGAGTTGTCTGGAGTTTCTCTAAGAGCTTAGGTGAATAGTTGCTCTCACTCTGCCATCTTGGCTCCATCCCCTCAACCAAGATGTTTTTGAGATTTTCTGAGGATAGTTATTGTCCTTCATTTTCAAAGATCTCCATGCTATCAGAGAATTGATGACATGACTTGCACTTGACATTGTTTTGAGTGATGGAGGGCTGTGCTGGTCATTTCATCTGAATCCAGTGACCATATATTCATCAGGATGACTGGACATGCTCCAGTATGCCCTGCTCAGTTGGAAATTTGGACCTAAATGTCTTTTATTAATCTACTTTGAACCCAATGATGGATTTACATATTTTTCCTTTAATTGAATTAATCAATTCAATGAGCACTTATTAAGTAACTACGAAGTTCCAGGAACCATATTCAGTGCTAGGATACAAGAAAAAATTAAAACAGTCCCTACTCCCCAAGGGTCTCACAATTTAGAGGGAAAAATACATGCAGGACAAATGGGTAATAATCACACAAGGGAAACATTGACCTTAGGGAGCATTAAACAAAGACATTTTAGAGATATGGTTTTAGTTGATAGTTGGAGGAGGGTAGGAAAACCAGGAAACAGAAATGTGGAGGGAAAGAATCAAAATTAATCTAATTATTTAATTAATTACAATGGCTGTGCATGAACCTGTTATAAATGAGCTTTTCCTTTTGTTGCAGTTTTTCCATGCAGTGAAGTGTGTGGTGTATGGAATCATGAAAATGTCACTCCTCAATAGTATAAATGTAACATCTGACAACTATTTATGGATAGAAATTTATTTAGAAATAAGAACTTGACATTTCCTATTAATACAACACACAACCTACCATAAAATAAATATATGTCGTAATAGTTTCCTTCCACATATCCATGAAAATAAAAATAAATTGTTAAACTGCTTGTGGTCCCTAAATTGCTCAACAATTACTAAACTTCCACTGCATGATTAGCAATGTCCTTGTAGTTCCACTACAATGGCATAAGGGCTACTAAACCAAGATCAAATTCCAAAACTTGGACTTTTTCAAAAATTTGGTGAGGGAGTTAGACATTGGAAAAAGACAATTAAGCTTTTTTATTTATAAAAAATAATGGCATTTGACTAAATTAGATATTTTAAATAATATTTCACTGAATTTATGTGGGTAAATAGATATAAGAATCTATTAGTCGCACATAATCAGCATCTAACAAGTATGAAACTATTGTATTCCTTTATTAGAATGAATTTATGAATGAATAGGTGAAAATAAAACATTGTTTACTAACTGCAAATCACTATGTTATGAACTGTACATCCAGGTATAAAAGTGAGACAATCTCTGCTCTCAAGAATCTAAAATTCGAGAGGAGCCAAGATGGCAGAGTAGAAAAATACACATATGCTAGCTCCTAACCCACAGTCCATAAAATACCTGTAAAGAAGAACTGCCAACAAATTCTGGAGCAGCAGTAAGCACAGAACAATGGAGTGAAGGAGATACTTGAAAAACTGACATGAAAGTCCATCATTAACTGGACCCATGGCAAAGCTTAGCCCTGCCTTACCCATTGAAGGGAGCAGATCCGAGCAGGTTTCAGGGACAGAATCTCCAGTGATCACGCAGGTCCCTCCACCCACAGGTGTCAATGGTCAGGGAAAGGGTCTTTTTAGCTTGCCAAAAGGGGAGCAGGGTGTCTCCATAACTCAGGCTCCCTCAGGAGGCAGCAGCATACAGGGGCTCCCAAAGCAGGCAGCAGCTCCAATCCATTGTTGAAGGTCTCTGTGTAAACCCCTTGGGGGAACTAAATCCTGTGTGGCAGCTCTACCCCCACACTGAATAGCAGCCCTGCCCCCGCGGAAAGCCCTGAGGCTGGGAAGCTGCTTTTGAATCTCAGCCCCTAAGCATTAGTTGGGCAGAACTGGAGGCAAGGTAGGTGTGGAGAGGAAACTCAGAAGTCAAGTAACTGGCTGGGAAAATGCCCAGAAAAAGGAAAAATATAAGATCATAAAAGGTTACTTTCTCAGGGAACAGGTGTCTCCCCCGTCCTTTCAGATGAGGAAGAATAAGGCATACTGTCAGAGGATATTAAGGTCTCTGCCTCCAGGGCCTCCAAAGGGAACTTAAATTGGGTTCAAGAAACAAGTTAGCAACTTACTAAAGGAGAAAAAATGCTGAGGAAAATAAACAGCTTTAAAAAGAGGCTAACTCAATCGGAAAAAGAAGTCCAAAAAAGCCAAAGAGGAGAAAGAGGTTTTAAAAAGCAGAATTAACCAAATGGAGAAGAAGGTTCAAGAGTTCACTGAATAAAATAATTTGCTGAGAGAACTGAGTTCAGGGAAATGAATGACTATGAAATAAACAAAGCAGTTAGTAAACAAAATGAAAAGTTTGAAAAAATAGAAGACAATGTGAAAAATCTCACTGAAAAAACAACTGACCTGGAAAATAGATCCAGAAGAAACTATTTAAAAATCATGGAACTACATGAAAGCCACAATCAAAAAGAGAGTCCAGATATTACCTTACCTGAAATTATCAAAGAAAATTGCCCTTATATTCTAGAACCAGAGGGCAAAAGAAATATTGAAAGAATCCACTGATCACCTAATGAAAGAGACCTGAAAAGAGAAACTCCTAGGAATATTTTGGTCAAATTTTAGAGTTCTCAGGTCAAGGAGAAAATATTGCATGCAGCTAGAAAGAAACAATTCGAGTATTGTGAAAATACAATCAGGATAACACACAATCTGGCAGCTTCTACATTAAAGGACTGAAGGGCTTGAAATAGGATATTCCAGAAGTCAAAGGAACTGGGACTAAAACCAAGAATCTTAGTATAATACTTCAGGGGGAAAATGGTCATTGAGTGATATAGAGGACTTTCAAGCATTCTTGATGAAAAGACCAGAACTGAATGGAAAATCTGAAAAGGTAAACAGAAAGAGGAATCATAAAGGACTTTCTAAAGCTGAACTGTTTACATTCATACGTGGAAAGATAATATTTGTAACTCTTGAGAATTCTCTTTCTCAGCATTTGGGTAGGTGGAGGGATTACACACACACATACAGATAAATTGATAGATTAGATAGATAGATAGATAGATAGATAGATAGATAGATAGATAGATAGACAGATAGATAGATATAGATGTAGATGTAGATCTACATCTACATCTATATCTATCTATCTATCTTTATGCAAACACACACACATACACAGAGTACAGGTTTAGTTGAATCAGAAGGGATGATATCCATAAGAAAACAAAATAAAATGAAAGAGTTAGAGAGGAAAATACTGGGAGGAGAAATGGAAAAATGGAATGGGTCAGGCTATCACTCATAAAATAAACAAGAAAAATCTTGTTCAATGGAGGAAAAAAGGGAGGAGGTTATAGTGGAAAAGTGAAGTTTACTCTCTTCACATATGGCTTAAGGAGGGAATAACATGCTCACTCAATTTGGTATGGAAATCTGCCTTACACTACAGAATAGTAGGGGAGGAGACAAGTAGGGTAAGGGAATTATAGAGGGGAGGGCAAATGGATGAAAGCAGCAACTAGAAGTAAACACTTTTGGGAAGGGACAAAGTCAAATGAGAGAAGAGAGTAAAGGGGAGAGAGGGTAAGATGGAGGGCAATATAGGTAGCATTACACAACATGACTATTATGGAAGTCTTTTGCAAAAAGACACATATATAGGTTATCTTGAATTGCTTGCCTTCTAAGTGGGAATCGGTAGGGAGAGAGGGAGGGAGTCAAGATGGAATTCAAAGTATTGGAAAAGAATGTTGAGAATTATTATTGCATATAACTGGGAAATGAGAAATACAGGTAATGGAGTATAGAAATTTATCCTGACCTACAAGAAAAGAGAGAAGATGGGCATAAGGGAAAGGTGGACTGTGATAGAAAGGAGGGTCCATTGGGGGAAGGGGTAATAAGAATGCAAGATATTATTGGGTGGGTGGAGGGGAGATGTGTGGAGAAAAACTGAAAGTCAAAATTTTGTGGAAATTAATGTAGAAATCTAAAAATAAATAAATAAAAAATACAACAAAGTAGAAAAAATGCTCTAAATCACTGCTGATTAGAGAGATTCAAATCAAAATAACTCTGAGGTACCACATTACACCTATCAGACTGATTAATATGACAAAACAGAATGATGATATATGTTGGAGGAAATGTGGGAGAGTTGAAACACTAATTCATTGTTGGTATAGCTGTGAGGTGATAAAAGCATTCTGGAGAGCAATTTGGAACTATGGCCAAGGGGCTACAACAATTTGCATACCCTTTGATCCAGCAATATCCTTCCTGTTACTCTATCCCACAGAGATCATAGAAATTGGAAAGTTTCCCACATGTACAAAATATTTATGGCATCTTTCTTTGTGGTGGCCAAAAATTGGAAATCAAGGGGATGCCTATCAATTGGGGAATGGCTGAACAATTTGTGGTATACAAATATAATGGAATACTATTGTGCTTTGAGAACAGATGAAGAGGAAAATTTCCAAAAAGCCTGAAAATACTTATATGAACTGATGCTGAGTGAAAGGAGCAGAACCAGGAGAACTTTGTACACAACAACAACCACAGTGTGTGAGGAATTTTTCAGTAGACTTAGTTCTTCATTGAAATGCATGGACTTCAAAAATTTCCAGGGGACTCTTGACACAAACCACATTCCACATCCAGAGATAGAACTATGAAATTGGATTGCAGAAAAAAAAAAAAAAAACAACACCATTTTCTTTTGTATTATGTTATGGTTTTGTTTTTCCTTTTTTATGGTTTCCCCCATTCATTTAATTCTTCTATGCCACATGCATTTAATAGGAATGTACCTGTCGAACTTATATAAGATTGTAAGCCATCTCAGGGAGAGAACATTAAGGGAGGGAGAAATAAGGGGGAGAGAGGGGGAACAATCTCAGATAGATGGAAGTGATTTTCAAACACTGGTAACAAATAAAGTAATTCAATTTTTAAAAATGAAGAAGTTAATAAACATAAATACCACAGGAAATAAGGTCATTCCCAATTCCCACCTAGGGTCTTCTCACAGGCGAACACTCATGAGCCTGAGCCTTGGCAGTTGAGCCTGCTTGCCTCCTTTCCCCTCTGCCCCAAGTTTGCTTACTCACTTCCTGCTGCTTGTGCTTCACCCTTGCTATTCCACCAGTTCAGCAAGCTTCTCCTACCACATGCAACTTAGTCTCCCAGGTTATTTAATGGGTTTATTAATGAATTGGCAACATCTTCCAATTCAAACTACCATTACACATATGACAATATAAAAAAGATTATATGTAATTCATGAAAATCTCCACATATTGTTTTCCTGGTTACCCACTATCTGATCTCTAGTTGCCCCAAATACTTTGTTTTCTCAGTGAATGATTTTATGTTTACATCACTGATTTTTCCCTGTCACATTCAAGAAACTGAATTATTCCACCCTCTTCCATATTCCTAAAATCTAAATAACAGTTATCAGTCGTTCTAATTCTTTATAAACTCTTTTCTAACAGAAATTTGAAAGTCAAATCTGCTTGTTCTTTGCTTATCTGAGATATATCTTGCCTGTATCTGGTGACCTGGGCTCCTTTAGGACCAAATTATCTTCCTGTTACATTTTCATTTCGAACTTGGAATGGAAAAGAAAGAATGAACAGTGGCCCAAAACACAAAGTAACAGAATTAAAGAAAGGGTAAGTGGTGAGTAGAATTAATCGCTATAGTCATCCTGAGGAAGAAAATTTAGGGATAAAATTTAGCAATTTAGAGGTTTTTTTATGTCACCTAAAAGAAAATAGTTTCAGTAGAATGTCTCAACACAAATTTGAAGGTGTGAGAGGGTCACAAAGAAGTGTCTTTCATTATGGCTAATATTTTTTTTAGAAGTTTATAGTACAAAATTGTTAGCAATATTAGAAGGAAAACAGGAAAATGATATTTGCAGCAAGTTTTTGTGATAAAGTCTCATACCTAGATATATAGGTAACAGAGCCAAATTAATATATAAAAGTATTGCTCCCCAATTAATGAAAAGTCAATGGGATATGAAGGGAGAGTTTTAGGAGAAAGAAATCAAAATATCAATTGTCACATGACAAAATGCTCTAACACACTGTTGACTAGAGAATTAAAAAGACACAGTGACTCACATACTACTTTGGACATATCAGATTGGCTAGCATGATAGAAAAGGAAATAGCAAATGCTGGAGACGATGTGGAAACAATGGGACCCTGATTTATTCCTAGTCAAGTTAGTGGAAGAGATCACATCATTCTGGAGAGCAATATGGAACTATGCCTAAAGAGATATAAAACTGAATGCCCTTTGTATCAGAAATATCATTATTAGATATGTATCCCAAATGAATCAGATAAAGTGAAAAAGGATTATGTGTACCAAAATATTTATAGCAAACCTATTTGTGGTGGCAAAAAAATAATCAAAATTGAGTGGTTGCCCAACATTTGGGGTTCGTCTGTACAAGTTGTGGTAAATCATTATGATGGAATACTATTGTACTCTAAGAAATGTTGAGCACAATAGTTCCAAGAAAAAGAAAAAAAACGTGATGATTCGTATGAACTGATACGAAATGAAATGAGCAGAATCAAGGAATCATGGTACAGAGTAATAGGAATATTTTAAGAATGATCAGCTGTTAAAGACAGCTATTCTGATCAAGACAATTATACAAAGGAATCCCAAAGAACCCATAAAAAATAATGCTATCTACCTTCAGAGCGATAAATAATGAATTCTGAGTGCAGATTAATGTATACTTTAAAACTTTTTTTTATTTCTCTTTTTTATGTAAATTTCCTTCAGCGACATGGCTTATATGAAAATGTTTTACATGACTTCACATATATAATCAGTATCATATTTATTGTCTTTTCAAAAGGTTGAGAAGAGGAAGAAGAGATACTATTGTGTCAACACTTTTTTAAAAATGGTTAATATTTTTACATGAAATTGGGAAATGTTTAGCAAAATGTATTTGTGGGTTTGTGTTGTCCACATATACAAAAATTCAGTAGTTAAAGGGAAAAAAAGCGATAAAGTAGTAGCCTCAAGTGATCACAACAAAGTATTGCTATTCTAGAAATCTACTATTCCAAAGACAATAAATCGACAAAGGAAAGGATATTTTTTTCAGCGGGAGAGGGGTTATATATTTTGTCTTGTTTTTCCTGCCTAAGTTAATGTGAGCAAATGAGAATTTAGCCTGCTCAGTGAAATTTTGGAAACTATTTCTGGCAACATTGCATAGTAGAAAATAGCTCTTCACAGTGAAATGATGAATAAAATGATCGACATAGCAGTTTCAGTCTCTGATTCCTATGAGGTTCTTCAGCTGTAAATAATGAATTATACAGGGACACCACCCACAAAAGTTTTCCTATACTATTTTGCTGACATAAAAGACCTAACCATTAAAAATCTTAACTCACCCTACATGCATGATAAATCACAATGATAATTCTCCCTTAGATTAAGTTTCCATGCTATCTTGGTTGCTATTTTGAGTTTTATATAACGTGTTAGAGCAGTCATGTCCTAAACAATTGATTCATTTCTATACCAAGTGCCAGTCTCAATGTAGGTATTTGAAAACATTGCTGGAGCTTCTAGTTTGTTTTTTTATTGGCTTCTGTAAAGAAAGGAAAAAGGAATTAGGGGAAGAGAACAGAAAAAAATTAAACAACTTAAGGCCAAGATTTTCAGTAGAAAATTGAAGGAATCGCAATAGGTGAAAATGTACAGCAAATAGTAGAGATGCATATGATTTAATCAGCTATCTTATTAGTGTTTGTGAACAAACCAATTTCAATCACTTTACTCCTTTCTTGAGATTAAATTGTTTTATTATTTAGAACATTATATTGAGACACATGGACTTTTTGGTTTATCTCAATCAATGTGATTTGAGTCATTACTTTTTCTTTTTTTTTTCAAATGTATTAATTCATTTGTTTTCAGTTCTCAACAATCACAAGGTTTAAATTTTCTCCTCCTCCATTCTCAAGATGGAATGCAATCTAATATAGGTTCTATAAAAAAATTCTTAATTAACATATTTCCACATTAGTCACGTTGCATAGAAGAATTAAAACAAATGGGAGAAATCATGAGAAAAAACTAAAGAAAACATAATAAAAGAGAAAAGAGTCTCCTTCAATCTGAATTCCAAATCCTTCAGATTTTATAACAATAGACTCCTGTCCAAGCTCCACTTAATGGTTCCTTTGTGGACCCTCATGACTTAGAGTGATTATCAATAGTAATTTTCTCTTTCCTCCCCCAGCTTGACCTAATTTTTTTTTTCTTTTTCTCATTAAAGAGGCACTTCCCTGACTACTTCTTAAACAGACCTATTCATTGAATGGGCATTACCTCCCTCTAATTTAATACCTGAAAAGCCCTTATCCTAAAAATACCAGTCTCCCACTACATCTTGAGCCATTTCCACTCATCCTGATGAATCCTGATGGCTCAAAGGAGAAAGTAAGGCTTGCATTGACTATCTCTGCCTTTCTGCAGTTAATGGTGAGGTTTTTATGTCCCAGTACATGGTCAATTTTTGTGTATGTGTCATATACCTTTGAGAAAAGGTACATTCTTTCTAGTCCCATTCAATTTTCTCCAAAGATCCCTCATATCTATCTTATCTAGTGTTCTATTTCTTGTTTATTTAAAATTAGATTTATCAAATATAGTTTTGCTCTATACATCTTCCTTTAACTCATCTAAATTCTCCTCTAAGAATCTGGATGCTATACCACTTGGAACACGTATGTTTAGTAATAATATTGCTTTGTTGTCTATGATAACTTTTAGCAGCATATAGTTTCCATCCTTATTGCTTTTGAGATAAGGAGCCAAAACGGTGGAGTGAGAGCAACTACTCGCCTAAGCTCCTAGATAAACTCCTTCAGAAACCTCTACAAAGAGAATCTGACCAAATTTTGGAGGTGCACAATCCAATAGAATATAGATGTTGGCAAATTCATAGTCTATGACAGATTGGAAGATTCCTGGGAAGAATCTGTTCCACACAACGCTTCCCTGCCACTGGAGGACCCAGCAGGGAAGTCCCAGGGCAGTCTGAGGAAGTGGCAACATGGAAGGATAGCAGCTCAGGGTGGAGTCCAGCTGAGTCATGCGAATGAGAGCCGTGGCCTGAGCCCCAGGTATCAGCAGCAGTTCTGCCTGAGAATTTCAGTCCACGGATTAAATGTCTCTATGTCACCTACTTGAATTTCTGGGAGTAAAAATGTCAGAGTAATCAGTAAATGCTCTCTCTTCCTCCCCTTGTTGATCTTGAAAGAACTATACATTATTTCCCCAGAAAAATTCTGGATCAGTAGCACCAGCAGAAAGGGCAAACTGCCTTGTAGCATGTGAGGCTAGGAAAACAGCTAAAGAGGATTCCTATAAATGTGACCAGAGCCCCAGGTGGGGTGGAGACACAAGGTGGAAGGACCTCAAGTGTGCCTTAGGGGAAATGGGAAGACAGGACTGCAGCCAGGATGACCAAGTGCTGAGCTTCCGTTTGCTCTAGCTCAACTGAGGAGATATCCTGGGACCAGACTACCACTTCCCTACACTTAACAAGCTAGCTCCAAGGATAATCCAGGAAACACAAACGGAAATCACCCAACCTTTGCTTTCTCACACTAGTCAGTTCAGAATCAGATTCTTTAGCTTTTAGCTCAAAAAATCAAAAGACATAACACACAAAGCCTCACCACCATGACTAAGAAGCAAAGGAGGAAGGAAAGGCCATACAATCTTTCTATGGGTACGAGTATCAAAACAGGAATATCAAAGTAGTGAGTACTGAAACCACAGAAGAGTCTACGAACTGCTCCCATGCACAACGAGCGCTCTTAGAAGAAATGAAGAAAAATAGAAGAAAAAATGGCCAATGATATTAAAAGTATGGAAAACAAATCACACTAGAGAATAGCTCTTTAAAAAGGAAAATTGACATAAATGGTGGGAAAGAGTTTGGAGGGAAATACACAGATTGTAATCATAACTGTGAATGTGAATGGAATGAATTCTCCCATAAAACAAAGATGGATAGCAGAATGGATTAAAAGTCATAGTCCAACAATATGCTGCTTACAAGAAACAGATTTGAAACTGGGGGTACACAGAGGATAAAAGTCAAAAGGTGCAGCAGAATATATTCTGCTTCAGCTGATGTAAGAATGGCAAGAGTAGCAATCCTAATCTCAGACAAAGCAAAAGCAGAAATAGATCCAATCAAAAGAGATAAGGAGGGAAACTATATTCTGCTAAAAGGCACCATGCACAATGAAGCAATATCATTATTAAACATGTATGCTCCAAGTGGAATAGCACCCAAATTCTTAGAGGAGAGGTTGGTGGAGTTGAAGGAAGAAATTGACAGCAAAACAAAGAAATTGACAGCAAAACTATACTAGTGGGGGACCTCAAACTTCCCCTCTCTGAACTCGATAAATCTAACCTCAAAATAAACAAGAAAGAGGTTAGGGAGGTAAATAAAACTCTGGATAAGGCAGATATGATAGATTCTTGGAAAAAATTGAATGGGAATAGAAAGGAATATACCTTTTTCTCAGCAGTACATGAAATATTTACAAAAATTAACCATGTGCTAGGACATAAAAATCTCACAATCCAATTCAGAAAGGCAGAGATAATCAATGGATCCTTCTCAGATCATAATGCAAGAAAAACTATATTTAACAAAAGGCCATGGAAAGATAAACCAAAAATCAATTAGAAACTAAATAATCTAATCCTAAAGAAGGAGTGGGTTAAAGAAGAAATCATGGAAACAATCAACAACTTCATTCAAGAGAATGACAATAATGAGACAACCTAGCATATCTTACGGGATACTGCAAAAGCATTCTCAGGAGAGTTTTATATCTTTGAATTCCTACATAAATAAAGTAGAGAAAGAGGAGATAAATCACTTGGGAATTCAACTGAAAAAGTTAGAAAAAGAACAAATTGAAAATCCCCAAGTAAATACCAAATTAGAAATACTGAAAACCAAAGGAGAAAATAATAAAATTGAAATTAAGAAAATATTGAATTAATAAATAAAACCTATAGTTGGTCTTATGAAAAAATTAATAAAATAGATAAACCTTTGGTCAATTTGATTAAAAAAAAGAACGAAGAAAATCAAATTACTAATATTAAAAATGAAAGAGGTGAACTCACTTCCAATGAGGAGGAAATTAAAACAATAATTAGAAATTATTTTGCCCAACTTTATGCCCACAAATTTGATAATCTAAATGAGATGGATGAGTGTTTTAAAAAATACAAATTGCGAAGATTAACAGAAGAGAAAGTTGAATACTTATCCCCATCTCAGAAAAAGAATTTAAACAAGCCATCAATGAACTCCCTAGGAAAAAGTCTCCAGGGCTAGATGGATTTCCAAGTGATTTCTCTCAAATATTTAAAGAACAGTTAATTCCCATACCACATAGACTATTTTTGAAAAGTATGGAAGAAGGAGTCCTCCCAAGTTCTTTTTATGATACAAATATCGTTTTGTTACCTAAACCAGGAAGAGACAAAACAGAGGAAGAAAATTGTAGACCAATTTCTCTAATGAATATAGAGGCAAAAATTTTAAATAAGATTTTAGCAAAACGAATTCAGCATATTATCACGAGAATAATACATTATGATCAGGTAGGATTCATACCAGGAATGCAGGGCTGGTTCAATATTAGGAAAACTGTTAGCATTATTGATCATATCAACAACAAAACTATCAAAAACCACATGATTATCCCAATAGGTGCAGAAAAAGCTTTTGACAAAATACAACACCCATTCCTATTAAAAACACTGGAGAACATAGGAATAAAGGGAACTTGACATAAAATAGTAAGCAGTATCTACCTTAAAACTCCAGCAAGTGTTATATGCAATGGGGATAAGCTAGATGCATTTCCAATAAGATCAGGGTTGAAACAAGTATATCCATTATCACCACTATTATTCAATATGGTTCTAGAAACGTTAGCTGTAGCAATTACACAAGATAAAGAAACTGAAAAATAAGAATAGCCAAAGAAGAAACTAAGTTAGAACTCTTTGCAGATGATATGATGATATACTTATTTAATCGCAGAGATTCAAGTAAAAAAAATACTTGAAATAATAAACAACTTTGGCAAAGTTACAAGATACAAAATAAACCCACACAAATCTTCTGCATTCCTATATGTTAGCAACAAAGTAAAACAGCAAGAAATAGGAAGAGAAATCCCTTTTAAAGCTAGGGTAGATACTACAAAATACTTGGGGGTTTACCTGCCAAAACAAATCCAGGGATTATATGAACACAATTACAAGACACTTTTTGCACAAATAAAGTCAGATCTAAGTAAGTGGAAAAAGGTAAGTTGCTGGTGACTGGGTAGGTGGAGCCAATATAATAAAAATGACAACTCTCCCTAAATTAATTTGCTTATCTAGTGCCATACCAATCAAGCCATCAGACAATTATTTTCTAGAGCTGGATAAAATAATATCAAAATTCATCTGGAAGAACAAAAGGACCAGAATGTCAAGCGAACCAATGAAAAGAAATACTAGGGAAGGTGGCTTAGCTCTACGAGATCTCAAATTATATTATAAAGTAGCAATTATCAAAACCACTTAGTACTGGCAAAGAAACAGAAGGGTAGACCAGTGAAATATGCTAGGTACTCAAGACACAGAAGTCAATGAATATAGCAATCTACTATTTGGTAAACCAAAGGTCTTCAGCTTCTGGGATAACAACTCACTGTTCGACAAAAATTACTGGGAAAACTGGATAACAGTGTGGCAAAAACTAGGCCTAGAGTAAAGTCTGACACCGTTTACAGGAAGAAAGTCCAAATGGGTCCAAACTTAGGCATAAAGATTGATATTATAGACAAATTAGTGGGGCAAGGAATACTGTATTTATCAGATCTATGGAGAAGGGAAGAATTTTTAAACATGAGATAGAAAGGATTATGAAGTACAAAACGGATAATTTTTATTACATTAAACTAAAAAGATTTTGCAAACCAAATCCAATGCAACCAAGATTACTAAGGAAGCAGAAAAGTGGGAAAGAATTTTTTGCAACTAGGGTCTGTGATAAAGGCTTCATTTCTAAAATATAACAGAGAACTGAGTCAAATGTACAAGACTGCAAATCATTCCCCAACTGATAAATGGTCAAAAGATATGAACAGGCAGTTTTCAGAGAAAGATATTAAAGATATCTTTAGTCATATGAAAATATGCTCTATATCACTATTGATTATAGAGATGCAAATCAAAACAACTCTGAGATACCACATCACAACTATCAGTTTGGCTAACATGACAGAATAGGACGATGACAAATATTAGAGAAGATGTGGGAGAGATGGACACTATTTCATTGTTGGTGGAGCTGTGAGCTGATCCAATCATTCTGGAAAACAATTTTAACTATGCCCAAAGAGTTACAAATATGTGTATACCCTTTGACTCGGGAACTCTGCTTCTATGACTGTATCCCCAAGAGATCATAAAAATGGAAAAAGAGTCCCACATGTGCAAAAATATTTATAGCGACACTGTTTGTTTTAGTCAAAAACTGGAAATCAAGAGGATGTCTACCAATATGGAAATGACTGAATAAATTTTGGTATATGAATGCAATGAAATACTATTGTTCTCTAAGAAATGAGGAACAGCAAAACTTCAGAGAGGCCTGGAAAGACTTATATAATCTGATACTGAGCGAAAGGAGCAGAAACAGAGGAACTTTGTACACAGCCACAACTAAAGTGCGCGAGGAATTTTTCTGGTCGACTTAGAACTTCATTGTAATGCAAGGACCTAAAAAATTCCCAATGATCTTTTAAGGCAAAATGCCTTCCACATCCAGAGAAAGAACTATAGAATTAAATAGAAGAATGTAGCAGATTATGTTCTTTTTTATTACGTTTTGATTTGTTATATGGTTTCTCTCATTCATTTGAATTCTTCTATGCAACATGATTATAGTGAAAATGTATTCAATAGGAATGTATGTGTAGAACATATATAAAATTCTATACTCTCTTGGGGGGGAGGGGAGAATGGGGGAGAGAGAAAAAAATTTAAGTTATATTCTATATATATATATATATTCAGTACAACACTGAAGTTAAATAAAAAAAACAAAAAAAAATTAAAAATTAAGAAAAGTGATAAAAAAGGAAGAAAAGAAACTGACCCATAAAAATTTATAGGAGAGAAGATTTTAAAATTATTAGACTACCTGAAATCCATGATCATAAAAAGAGCCTAGATGTCATCTTTCAAGGAATTAGCAAGGAAAACTGTCCTAATGTACAGGAACCAGAGGGGCAAATAGAAATTGAAAGAATCCATTCATCACCCCTTGAAAGAGATGCCAAAATGTAAACTCCTAGGAATACTATTGCCAAATTCCAGAGTTCTCACGTCATGGAGAAAATTTTGAAAGCAACCACCAATAAAGATTTGAAGTATTCTTTAAATACAGGCAGGATAATACAAGATCGAGCAACTTCTACATAAAGGTATCAAAGGTCTTGGAATATGATAATCTCTAGGTCAGAGGAGCTAAGATTAATACCACGAATTACCTACTCAGAAAAACTGAAATAATACTTCAAGGGAAAATAATCGATGTTCAATGAAATAGTCAACTTTCAAGCATTCTTTTAAAAAAACAGAGCTTGATGCAAATTTTGACTTTCAGATACGTGAATCAAGAGAAGCATGAAAAACTGAACACAAAGGAGAAATCATAAGGGACCTATTAAAATTGAACTTTACAAATTGCTACATGGAAACATGATATTTGTAACTTATGAGACCTTTCTCAGTATTAGAGTAGTTGGAGGAAATGCAAATAGATAGATAAACAGACAAACATATACATAGATAGATGGATGGATGGATGGATGAATAGAGAGGAAAGGGTGGGTTGAACATGAAGAGGTGATATGTAAAAGTAAAGTTAAGAGGTGAGAGAAGGAATATATTGGGAGGAGAAAGGGAAAGATAGAATGAGGTAAATTACCTCATATAAAACAGGCAGGAAAAACAATGGAAGGGATGAGGGGAAAGGTGAGACGGAATGAGTGAAACTTACTCTCATTGGATTTGGATTAAGGAGGGAATAATATACACACACAATTGGGTATCTTACCCAACAGGAAAGTAAGGGAGAAGGGTATAAGCAGGGAGTAATGACAGAAGGGAGGAAAGTTTGGGGAGGGGGTACCCAGAAGCAAATTATTTTGGAAAGAGATAGGGGTAAAGAAGAAAATAGAATAAGTGGGGTGGGTGAGAGAAGACACGGAGAAATAGTCTTTCAGAAAATGACTATGAGGGATGTGTTTTGCAAAACTATGCATGTACAAATTATACTGAATTACTTGCCTTCTGAATGAGTGTGAGTGGGAAGGGAAGAAGGCAGAAAATGTGGAACTCTAAATTTTAAAAAACAAGTGTTAAAATTAATTATACGTGCAACTGGGAAATAAGCTATATAGGCCATGGGGGGTGGAAGTTTATCTTGCCTTAAAAGAAAGTAAGTGGGGAGGGAAAAGAGGAGGAGTCATGTAAGGGGGGGAAGACTGGAGGAAGGAATAGTCAGAATGACTGCCATCCTGGGCCTGGGGGAGTGGAGAGATGGGGAGAAAATTTGGAATGAAAATCTTTTCTACAAAAGGTATAATTAATCAGTTTTTCAGTTTTTGACATTCACTTCCACAAGAATTCGAATTAAAAATTTTCTCCCCTTCTCTCCTCAACCCCTGTCCCTGAACAGCATGTAACCCATCTACCCCTTTCTTCAGTTCGTCCTCATTTCTAATACCCACCCTTCTTCCATTCCCCTTCCCCTTTATTTTCCTATAGGGCAAAATAGATATCTGTACTCCATTGTCTTTATAGCTTAATTTACAGTTGCATACTAAAACAATTTTTAATATTCATTCTTAAAGCTGTCAGTTACATATACTCTCCCTTGCTCCCCATCTATCATTGAGAAAACAAGCAATTCAATTTAGGTCATATATGTGCAACAAGGGAAAGCACTTCCATAATAGGTATGTTGTACAATACTGACCACATGTCCCTCTGTCCTTTCCTGCCCTTCATTTATTCTCTCCCAAGACTTGTCTTCCTAAAATATCGTTTGTTTTTTATTATCCCTTTCTCCAATTTGCTGTTCCTTCTATTATCTCCCTCTCCTCTCCCCTTCCAACTTGCCTTGCTGCAGGGTAAAATAGATTGCCATATCAGACTGACTGTGTGTTGTTCCAATTAAGACAAATTCCATGAGAGTAAGGCTTAATTATTTCCTTTCATCCTCCCCTCTTTCCCTCTATTGTAGAAGGATTTTCTTCCCTCTTTTATGTGACATTATTTGGTACATTATACCTCTGCCTTTCCCTTGCTCCTTTTACATTCCATTCCACAGTAAATTTTATTTTTAGGTATTCCTCCTTCATATTCAGCTCACCCTGTGCCCTCTATCTACATACATGTATGTTTGTGTGTCTGCATATACACACAAGCACATATATATGCATAAATACACATAAATATATGCACACATACCTACACATATATAATACACACATACATACATACCCAAGCACACTTACATATGTATATATACATATGTATATATATATATAACACATATAATATATATATATATCATAACAAATATACATATATATGTGTATATATATGTGTGTGTGTATATACATATATATATATATATATATATATATATATATATATATATATATATATATATTCTCTCTAAGTATGTGTTTCCTTCATTGCTGAAGAAGATCTCACAAACAGGGAAATGATGACATGACTTTCCCTTGAGATTGTTTTGAATGAGGGAGGGCTGTGCGGGTAACCAGACTCACTTCTCCTGCAGAGCCATCTGAATTCAGTGACCAGATTTTCAGCAGAATGACTGGAGATGACCCAGGATGAGGCAATTGGTGTTAAGGGACTTGTCCAAGGTCACACAGCTAATGGATGTCAAGTGTCTGAGATAAGGTTTGAACTCAGGTCCTTCTGACTGCTGTACTGGTGCTCTATCCACTACACTACCTAGCTGCTCTCTAAGTACCCTAATAATGCAAGTCTCATGAGTTACAAATAACATCTTTCCATGTAGGAAAGTAAACAGTTCAATTTTAATGAGTACCTTTAAGGCTTCTCTTTCCTGTTTGCCTTTCCATGCTTGTCTTGATTCTTTTATTTGAAAGTCAAATTTTCTGCTCAGCTCTGGTCATTTCAACAAGAATGCTTGCAATTCCTCTATTTCACTGAAATTCATTTTTTCCCCCTGAAGTATTATACTCAGTTTTTCTTGATAGGTAATCCCTTTTTGTTTGCTTGCTTGCTATTTTTTTTAATTTATTTTTTTATTTAACTTTTAACATTAATTTTCACAAAATGTTGGGTTCCAAATTTTCTCTCCACTTCTCCCCTCCCCCACCCCAAAATGCCGAGCATTCTAATTGCCCCTTTCACTGATCTGCCCTCTCTTCTAATATCCTTCTCTTCCCTGTCCCCATCTTCTCTTTCCTCCTGTAGAGCCAGATAATTTTCTATACCCCATTACCTATAATTCTTATTTCCTAGTAGTAAGAACAATACTCAACAGTTCTTCCTAAAACTTTGACTTCCAGCTTCTCTTCATTCCTCCTTCCCAATCCATTCCCTTTGGGAAGCAAGCAATTCAATATAGGCCATATATATGTAGTTTCGCAAATGACTTCCATAGTAGTCGTGTTGTGTAAGACTAACTATATTTCTCTCCATCCTATCCTGTCCCCCATTGCTTCTCTTCTCTCTTTGGATCCCGTCCCTCCCCAACAGTATTGACTTCAAATTGCTCCCTCCTCCTACTGCCCTTCCTTCCATAATTCTCCGACCCTGCTTATCACTTTCTCTCCCACTTTCCTGTATTGTAAGGTAGGTTTTTATACCAAAATGAGTGTGCATTTTATTTCTTCCTTCAGTAGAATGTAATGAGAGTAAGCTTAATGTTTTTCTCTCACATCCTCTCTTTTTCTCTCCACTGAAACATTCTTTTGCTTAACTCTTTTATATGGGATAATTTGCCCCATTCCACTTCTCCCTTTCTCCTCCCAATATATTTCTGTCTCACCATTTAATTTCATTTTTAAAGACATGATCTCATACTATTCAATTCACCCTGTGCTCTCTGTCTCTGTGTGTGCATTCATGTGTGTGTGTGTGTGTGTGTGTGTGTTTGTGTAATCCCACCAACTACCAAGATACTGAAAAATTTCAAGAGTTACAAATATTGTCTTTCCATATAGGAATGTAAACAGTTCAACAGTTCAAAAGTAAGTCCCTTATGACTTCTCTTTGCAGTTTACCTTTTCATGCTTCTTCTCATTCTTGTGTTTGAAAGAAATTTTCTTTTCAGCTCTGGTCTTTTCATCAAGAATGCTTGAAAGTCCTCGATTTCATTGAAAGACCATTTTCCCCCTGAAACACTATACTCAGTTTTGCTGGGTAGGTGATTCTTGGTTTTAGTCCTAGTTCCTTTGACTTCTGGAATATCCTATTCCATGCCCTTCTATCCCTTATTGTAGAAGCTGCTAGATCTTGTGTTATCCTGACTGTCTTTCCATAATACTTGAATTGTTTATTTCTAGCTGCTTCCCATATTTTCTCCTTGACCTGGGAACTCGGAAATTTGGCCACAGTGTTCCTAGGAGTTTCTCTTTTTGGATCTCTTTCAGGAGATGATTGGTGGATTACTTCAATACTTATTTTACCCTCTGGTTCAAGACAGTTTTCCTTGATAATTTCATGAAAAATGATATCCAGGCTCTTTTTTTGATCATGGCTTTCAGGTAGTCCCATAATTTTTAAATTGTCTCTCCTGGATCTGTTTTCCAGGTCAGTTGTTTTTCCAATGAGATATTTCACATTCTCTTCCATTTTTCATTCTTTTCGTTTTGTTTGGTGATTTCTTGGTATCTAAGAAAGTCATTAGCCTCCATCTGTTCCATCCTAATTTTGAGAGAACTATTTTCTTCAGGGAGCTTTTGGACCTCCTATTCCATTTGGATATTTCTGCTTTTGAAAGCATTCTTCTCCTCATTGACTTTTTGAACCTCTTTTGCCGATTGAGTTAGCTTATTTTTCAAGGTGTTACTTTCTTCAGCAATTTTGGGTCTCCTTTAGCAAAGTGTTGACCTGCTTTTCATGCTTTTCTTGCATCTCTCTCATTTCTCTTCCCAGTTTTTCCTCCACCTGTCTAACTTGATTTTCAAAATCCTTTTTGAGGTCCTCCATGGCCTCAGCCCATTGAATATTTATTTTGGATGTTTGGGATACAGAGGCCTTGACTACTATGTCTTTCCCTGATGGTAAGCATTGTTCTTCTTCTTCTGAAAGGATGGGAGGAGATATCTGTTCACCAAGAAAGTAACCTTCCGTGGTCTTTTTTTCCCCCTTTTTGGGTATTTTCCCAACCATTCACTTGACTTTTGGGTCCTTTGTCTAGAGTAGGGTATACTCTTGGAATCTGTGAGATCTCAGTTCCTCCAAGGTGACACAATCATGCGTGTACTAGTCTGGATTCAGAGAGGGATTTTTTGTGCCTAGAATCTTAGCAGATACCTCTCCACAGCTACTTGGCCTCCAGTTCTGCCGAGCCAGCACTGAGGGCTGGTTTTCAGATAAGCTGGATGCGCAGGGCCACCATTCACTCTGAAACAAAGACCAGCTCAGCCAGGGCCTCCAGCTAGAGCTGAGGTAAGACTTAACTTTTCAATTCCCCTAGGGGTTTTTCCGCTCCAACAATGGAGCTTCTGCACAGACTGCTGGGCTGGCTCTGTGGTTGCAACCTGCTGCTGGAGCTATGGGAAGGCCCTTCTCCTTTCCTCACCCTCTGATAAAATTCCACCACCGACCTTTGGTACCTGTGGGCCAAGGGACCTGAGGACCCACTAATGTGGCTGGAGAATCTGCCCTTGAGGTTTCCTCCTCTCAGAGTCTCGTCTCGTTGCACAGCACTTCCAAGACTGGGCTAGGTTCTGCTGGGCTCTGCGTCCAATGCATTCGACATTTCTGTGGTCCTTTCAGGTCACTGTGGGCTGGAAATCTCCTCCACTCTGTTGTTCTCCACTTCTACTGCTCCAAAATTGGTTGAGAGTCCCTCTCTACAGGTATTTTTTGGACAGTGGTGAGGACCCTGCGTAAGTGTGTCTTTCTAGTCCGCCATCTTTGCCATAATCCTTGGTTTTAATCTATCTCATTTGACATATGGAATATGATATTCCACATGCTTTGATCTCTTATTATAAGCTGCTACATCTTGTGTTATCCTGACTTTATTTCCACAATACTCAAATTGATTTTTTCCTGCCTCCTTGAAAAATTTTCTCCTTGAACGGGTAACTCTCGAATCTGTCTACAGTATTCCTTGGAAGTTTATGTTTGTGGGATCTCTGTCATGAGGTGATCAGTGAATACTTTTCATTTCTATTTTACTCCTTGGTTCTAAAATATCTGGGAAGTTTTTGTTCACGATTTCATGAAACATGATTTTTAGGCTCTTTTTTTCACTATGGCTTTCAGGTAGCCCCATAATTTTTAAATTGTCTATTCTGGATCTATTTTCGGGGTCAGTTGTTTTTCTAATGTGATATTTCATATTGTATTCTATTTTTTCATTCTATTGATTTTGGTTTGGAATTTTTTGGTTTTTTATAAGGTCATTAGCTTCAATTTTATCCATTATGATTTTTAAAGAATTATTTTCATCAGTGGGCTTTTGGACTTTCTTTTCCATTGGACTAATTCTGCTTTTTGGACCATTTTTCATTGACTTTTATGACGACTTTTACCATTTAAGTTTGTCCATTTTTCAAGGTGTTATTTTCTTCAGCATTTTCTTGGATCTTTGTTTGCAAGTTGTTGATTCGCATTTCATGATTTTCTTGCATCACTCCAATTTCACTTCCCAATATTTCCTCCATCTCTCTTACTTAATATTTGAAATCATTTTTGGGTACTTCCATTTCCTGAGGTTATTGCAAATATATTTTAGAAGTTTTGAATGAATAAGCCTTGACTTTGATATCTTCCTCTAATGGTGTATTTTGTTCTTCCTCTTCCAAAAGGATGGAGGAAAATACCTATTCATCAAGAAAGTACCCTTCTATAGTGTAATTTGTTTTCTGTTTTTTTTTTTTTTGGCCTTTTTTCACTCAGATATTGGACATTGGAATCATTTGTCAAGTGGAGAGTATAATTTATGGACCTGTAACTTCTCAAATCCTCCAAGGTGGCACAATCAAGAGATAGGAGTTTATTTCTCTCCCTGTCCCATGCTTTGGTATAGAAGTAACCAAAAGCTTTTCTTCCCAAGACCTTCGAGTATGCTTCAGTCTCCACAACTGCCTCCAGGTCCACCAAGCTAGTGCTCCTCCTCACCCTAGAACAGCAACTCATGGATGAGATTCAGATCAGTGGGCTCAATTACCCCAAGGCCTTCAGGCTGAGAATTCCAAAAATCAACACTCTGCCACAGTGATTTCTGCTACCCTGGATGGGGGCTTGGGACCAGACCTTGCTCCCTTCTCACACAGGTGAAAGAGCTTTCTCACTGACCTTTCCAGTTGTCTTTGGCACTTGGGGGTTGAAAAATAAGGGAACTGTAGCAGCTGCCCTTTATTTCTTACCCTGAATCCTGCTCCACTTCTGTCCCTGCCATGCCACGCAGCAAAGGCTGTACTGTGATCTGCTCTGAAGCTGGTGTGATACATCTTTCTTGTTGGCCTTCCAGGCTGTCTTCTGCTGGAAATCTCATTCACTCTGTTGTTTTGTGACTTCTGCTACTCGAGAATTTGTTTAGAGTTATTTCAAACAAGTATTTTATGGGCTTTGGAGGTAAAGCTAAGAGCTGGGTCTGTCCTTCTACACTGCCATCATAGATCTGCTCCCTATCAGATAGCATATTTGTTAAAGAAAAATTCATATTCTTAGCTACAACAGACAGATAGGGTGTTTATTTTCAAAATGTAGTTGATCTGCCTTAAATCAAATAAATCCTCTCATCAGGACAGACAGACAGAAAAACTTTCCCAGGACTCAGACATTCTCCACCTTGAGTGGCTATATCTTGTGGTCGACCGGCTTCAGGTTTAACCTTCAGCTGACTTAATTGTTGAGCTCTCTTAAAAATAACATATGTGAAGGTAATATGCCTCAAAACAGAACATTTCCTAAATTGACCTGGGGAAGGGACTAGTGATGTCTTTGTGTGACACAAATGTATTGGAAGAAAAAAAGAACTATGGAGTCTCAATGCATATGGAAATATACTATTTGCTCTTTTTTTTTCTCCTGATTCTTCCCATTGATTCTAATTCTTTTTTACAACATAAGTGATATGAAAATATGATTATTATTAGCATATATGCACAGCCTATATGAGATTGTATGCTCTCTTGGGGAGGGAAAAGGAAAGGGAGGGGGAGAAAAGTTATAGCCCATTCAACGAAATTAGGGATTTCCCAACCTTCTTGAGAAAAAGACCAGAACTCAATAGAAAATTTGATCTTCAAATGCAGGTCTCAAGAGAGGCATAAAGAGGTAAACAGGGGAAAAGAAAAATTTCTTACTCAAGTTGGGTATACTGTTTATCTTCTTATACGAGGAAATGATAGCTGTTAATTCTGAAAACTGTACACCTATTATGAAATATAAAAAGAATATACATAGAGGGAATGGGTATGAAGTAAATGATGTGGTGCAAAGAGATTATAACAGGATATGTGAAAAGGAGAAAGCAGAAAACTTTAAATTACATCACAGGAAGAAGTACAAAATTATAGCAGAGGGAAAGAGGGAAGAGAGATGAGTATTGTTTGTGAGGTATTCTCATTTGATTTGGTTCAAGGAGGGAACAATAAACTTAATAAAATATTTAATTCTAACTAGCTCTATATGCAGTAGGAGGGGAAGGGGGAAGAAAGGGGAGGGGAATTTAAAAGGGAGGGAAGAAGTAGTAAGGGTAAAGGGGAGTGAAAGGGAGGGATGATGGAAGAAGGAAGGGAACACTGAAATATGTGATCAAAGGTGAAAACTCTTTTCAGGAGGGGAAGGGAGAAGGGAGAACTAAAAGCACAAATGGTGGGAAAGACGATGGAGGGGGAGACAGAAATTGTAATAATGATTTTGGATGTGAATGGAATGAATTCTCCGATAAAACGGAGGCAGATAGCAGAATGGATTAAAAGCCATAATCCAACAATACATTGTTTACAAGAAACACATTTGAAACGGGGGTATACGCACAGGGTAAATTAAAAGGTTGGAACAGAATATATTGTGCCTCAGCAGATGTAAGAAAAGCAAGGATAGCAATCATAATCTCAGACAAAGCAAAAGGAGAAACAGATCTAGTCAAAAGAGATAAGGAAGGAAGCTATATCCAGCTAAAAGGCACAACCCACAATGAAGCAATATCATTACTAAGCATGTATGCTCCAAGTGATATAGCATCCAAATTCATAGAGGAAAGGTTGGGGGAGTTGAAGGAAGAAATAAAAAGCAAGACTATACTAGTAGGGGACCTCAATCTGCACCTATTTGAACTTGATAAACCTAACCTCAAAATAAATATGAAAGAAGTAATGGAGGTAAATACAACTCTGAACAAGGAGGATATGATAGATTTCTGGGGAAAACTAAATGCAAATAGAAAGGAACATACATGTTTTTCAGTGGTATATTGTACATAAAAGAAATGACCATGTTTTAGGGCATAAAAACCTCACAATCCAGTGCAGAAAGGCAGAGATAGTAAATGCATCCTTCTCAGATCATAATGAAATAAAGTTTATATGTATTAAAAAGCCATGGAAAGATAAACCAAAAATTAATTGGAAACTAAATAATGTAATCCTAAAGAAGGAGTGACTTAAAGAAGAAATCATAGAAACAATCAAAAACTTCATTCAAGAGAATGACAATAATGAAACAATCTACCAAATCTTCTGCGATACTGCAAAAGCAGTTCTCATGGAAAATCTTATATCATTGAATGCCTACATAAATACAATAGAGAAAGCGGAGATCAGTGACTTGGGCAGGTAGCTGAAAAAGTTAAAAAAAGAATAAATTGAAAATTCCCAAGTAAATATGAAATTAGAAATACTGGAAACCAAAAGAGTGATTAATAAATTTGAAATTAAGAAAACTATTAAATTAACAAATAAAACAATAGTTGGTTATATGAAAAAGTGAATAAAATTGATAAAGCTTTGGTAATCTGGTTTAATAAAGAAAGAAGAAAACCAAATTACTAAAATCAAAAATGGAAGTCGTGAACTCACCTCCAATGAGGAGAAAATTAAAAATATAATTAGAAATTACTTTGCCCACTTTTATGCCAATGCATTTAAAAATCTAAATGAGATGGATAAATAATTTAAAAATAAAAATTGTCAATATTAACAGAAGAGGAAGTTGAATACTTTAACAACCCTATCTCAGAAACAAAATCAACGAACTCCCTAGGAAGAAATTTGCAGGGCTGGAAGAATTTTCAAGTGAATTCTATCAAACATATAAAGAACAGTTAATTCCCAATTCAATATAGACAATTTTTGAAAATTGGGGAAGAAGGAGTTCTCCCAAATTCTTTGTATGATACCAATATGGTTTTGGGACCTAAACCAAGAGAAAACAAAAAAAGAAAGAAAATTACAGACCAGTTTCTCTAATGAATATAGATGAAAAAAATTTACATACAGTTTAGCAAAATGAATACAGCAAGTTATCACGAGAATAATACATTATGATCAGGTAGGATTCATACGAGGAATGTAGGGCTGGTTCAATATTGGGAAAACTATTAGTGTTATCCACCATATCATCAGCAAAACTAAGAGAAATCACATGATTATCTCAATAGATGCAGGAAAAACCTTTATACAAAATACAGCATCCATTCTTATTAACAACAATGGAGAGTACAAGAATACAAGGAACTTTCTACAAAATAATAAATATTTACCTAAAACCTTCTGCAAGCATTATATGCAACGGTGATAAACTAAATGCATTTCCAATAAGATCAGGGGTGAAACAAGGATGTCCTTTATCACCACTATTATCCAATATGATACCAGAAATGTTAGCTATAGCAATGAGACAAGATAAAGGAATTAATATAGGCAAATAAGAAACTAAATTATCACTCTTTGCAGATGATATGATGATATTCTTAGAAAATCCCAGAGATTCGAGTAAAAAACTACTTGAAGCAAAAAACAACATTTTCAAAGTTGCAGGTTACAAAATAAACCCACAGAAATCTTCTGCATTTCTATATATTATTAACAAAGCAAAAAGAAATCCCATTTAAAGGTAGGGTAGACACTAAAAAATACTTGGGAGTCTACCTGCCAAAACAAACCCAGGGAAGATATAAACACAGCTACAAGGCACTTTTCACACAAATAAAGTCAGATCCAAGTAAACAAAAATACATCAGTTGCTCGTGGGTAGGCTGAGCCAATATAATAAAAATGACAATTCTACCTAAATTAATTTACTTATTCAGTGTCCTACCAGTTAAACTGTCAGATGATTACTTTCTAGAGCTGGAAAAAATAATATCAGAATTCATCTGGAAGAACAAAAGGTCCAGAATATCAAGGGGACTAATGAAAAGAAGTTCTGTGGAAGGTGGCCTAACAGTACCAGATCTCAAATTGTATTATAAAGCAGCAGTTATCAAAACCCCTTCGTACTGGCTAAGAAACAGAACGGTAGACAAGCAGAATATGCTAGGCACTCAAGTCACAGTAGACAATGAATATAGCTATCTACTGTTTGATGAACCCAAGAACCCCAACTTCTGAGATAAGAATTCACTGTTCAACAAAAAATTGCTGGGAAAACTGAATAACAGTATGGCAGAAACTAGGCATAGCCCAATTCCTGACACCATACACAAGAATCAAATCCAAATGAGTACACGATCTAGGTACAAAGACAAATTGGTGAGCAAGAAATAGAGTATTTATCAGATTTATGCAAAAGGGAAGAATTTTTTTACTAAAGAAGAGATAGAAAGCATTATGAAGTGCAAGATGGATAATTTTGATTACATTAAACTGAAAAGTTTTTGCACAACCAATCCCAATACAGCCAAAATTCGGAGGGATGTAGAAAACTGGAAAAGAATTTGTACAGCTAATCCAGGGGAGTAAGGCCTCATTTCCAGAATATATATAGAACTGAGTCAATTGTACAAGAATACAAGTCATTTCTCAACTGATAAATGGCCAAACGATATGAACAGGCAATTTTCAGTGGAAGAAATTAAAGTTATCTATAGTCATATGAGAAAATGCTTTAAGTCACTTTTGATAAGAGAAATGCAAATTTAAACAACTCTGAGGTACCACAACACACCTATCACATTGACAGACATGACAGAACATGAAGATGATAAATGCTGGAGAGGATATGGGAGAGTTGGAACTCTAATATACTGTTGGTTGATATGTGAGCTGATCCATCCATTCTGGAAAGCAATTTGGAACTATGCCAAAAGGCTACAAAAATATGCATACCCTTTGACCCAGCAATAGTGCTTCTGGGACAGTATCCCCAAGAGATCATAAAAATTGGATTGGGTCCCACACGTACAAAAATATTTATAGCAGCACTACTTATGGTGACCAAAAACTGGAAATCAAGGGGATACCCATCAATTGGGAAAGGACTGAAAAAATTATGGTATTTGAATGTACTGGAATACTATTTAACTATAAGAAATGATGAACAGGAAGACTTCAGAGAGACCAGGCAACACTTATGTGTTCTGATACTGAGCGAAAGAAGCAGAACCAGAAGAACTTTGTGTACGACACTGATCACAATGTGTGGGTTTTTCTCTGGTAGACTCAGAACTTCATTGCAATGCAAGGACTGAAAAACAAAATCCCAATGGTCTTCTAAGGTGAACTGTCTTCCACATTCAACGAAAGAACTATGAAATTAAATCGCAGACTGTAGCAGATCAGTGTGTGTGTGTGTGTGTGTGTGTGTGTGTGTGTGTATTGTGTTTTGGTTTGTTAGATGATTTCTCCCACTCACTTTAATTCTTCAACGCAGCATGACTACAGTTAAAATGCATTTAATGGAAATGTAAGTGGAGAACCTACACAAATTTTTTTTATTTCTTTTTTATTATGATTTTATTTCTTTTTTTTAATATTCTACAATCACTACCCTAAAACTTAGATTTTTATCCCCTCACCTACCATGCACCACCCCCCTCCCTCCCCAAGATGGCATACAATTCTATATAGGCTCTATATATACTTTCCTATTCAATACATTTTCACTATAGTTGTGCCGTGTAGACAAACTAAAATAAATGGAAGAAATCAAATAACAAATCAAAATATAATACATACACACACACACACACTAAAATTATCTACAACATTCTGCAAATGAATTCCATAGTTCTTTCTCTGAGTGTGGAAGGCATTTTGCCTTAGAAGACCATTGGGAATTTTTTTAATTTCTTGTGTCGTTACGAAGTTCCAAGTCTACCAGAAAAAAACTCTCGGACACTGGTCGTTGCTGTGAACAAAGTTGTCCTGGTTCTTCTCCTTTTACTCAGCATCAGATGATACAAGTCCTTTCAAGCCTCTCTGAAGTGTTCTTGTTCATCATTTCTTATGGTACAATAGTACTCCATTACATTCACATATGGGCATCCCATTGATTTCCAGTTTTGGGCCACTACAAAGAATGTTGCTGTAAACATTTTTGTAAGTGTGGAACCCTTTCCCATTTTTATGATCTCTTGGGTATACATTCTTAGTAGTGATATTGCTGGGTCAAAGGGTATGCACATTTTTGTAGCCCTTTGTGTGTAGTTCCAAACCACTCTCCAGAATGGTTGGATGAGCTCACAGCTCCACCAACAAAGAATTAGTGTTCCAAATCTCCTATAACCCCTCCAACATTTATCATTTTCCTTTCTTTCATGTTTCCAATCTAATTGGTGTAATGTGGCACCTCAGACTCATTTTGATTTGCATCTCTCAAATCAAAGGTGATTTAGAGCATTTCTTCACACAATTATAGATATCTTTAATTTCATTCTCTGCAAACTGCCTGTTCATATCCTTTGACCATTTATCAATTGGGGAATGACTTGTATAGTTATATATTTGAGTCAGTTCTGTATACATTCTAGAAATGAGGCCTTTACTCCTGAGATTAGCTGTAAAAATTCTTTCCCAATTTACTAAATTCCCCCAAATTTTGGTTGTATTGGGTTTGGTTGTGCAAAAATGTTTCAGTTTTATGTAACCAAAATTATCCATCTTGCATTTCATAATGCTTTCTATATTTTCCTTAGAAAATATAGCACTCCAGGGCAAACCTATACAAAATTTTATGCCATATCGGCCAGGAAGGGGTGAGGTAGTGAGAGAGAGGAGAAAATAATAATCGAAGTTATATGACAGCTATTGTAGACTACTGAAAATAAATAAAATTAATTAATAAAAAAGAAGAAAAAGAAAAATTAAAACCCAAATTCTTATGGAAGTAAATAGTGAAATCTAAAAATGAATAAATTAATTATTAAAAAATTTTTGTGCAACAGCAAGGATATTTGGTGTAGATACCATACCAAAAGAAATGAATGGTTACATATTGAATACTGTGAACCTCAAGATAACTGTAGAAGTCATTCTCTGAGATTAATCTGGGGTACGGGAGTCATTATCTACTTCTCTCACATCTCCTTCTTTTATTTCTTTGTTCCCTTGCTCCCCTTCATTCTTTCCTTTGTCCCCTTTCCTTTCTCCCTTTCTTTTTCTTTCTTTTGCTTCCTTCCTTCCTTCTTTTCTTCCTTCCTTCCTTCCTTCCTTCCTTCCTTCCTTCCTTCCTTCCTTCCTTCCTTCCTTCCTTCCTTCCTTCCTTCCTTCCTTCCTTCCTTCCTTCGTATTGTGTGAAGTTTTCAAAAGAAATGAAGGAAATACATGAGGTGGGAATATCCTACATGAAGTAAAAAATGTTTAAATGTCAACTGTACTGTTCATATTTTTGAACAAACCAATTTCTATTAGTCTTTTATGAAGGACCTAATTTTTGGAATTGGTATAATAATAATCAAACATTAAGCCTCCCTCCTTCTTTCTCTTCTCTCCTTCCTTCTTTTCTTCCTTATTTCCTTCCTTCCTTTCTCTAGGTTCAGTACTGTATTTACTGTATCTTTGTTACAAGATAATATGTGGTAAGCTCAATTGAGTCTATGAAGATAAACCACTCCTACAAGATTAACCTGTAAGAATAATATTGGCAGAAATTTACTAAGGTTAATACAACTGTATATAAAAATTAAATCTTGTTAATTATGGGATTATATTTTCCTCATGTATCTGTGTGTTTAAGAAATGGACCACTTTAATGGACCCCTAACCATGTGCTTCCCAAGCCACAGTTAGGTGAGTTTTATTTTGTTATTATGTATATATCTGATATATATTAGGTCACCGTCTCTAATTACTTCCTCCTTTTCCCCCACTCTACATTATTAATTGTCAATAAAACTGGATAATTAAAATAGAATGCATGTTTATGGCACTATTTAAAGCAAAAAAAATTGATAAAGGGGTTTGTTTTCCTCTATTTCTGTGGGCCTGTCCTTAGATAGAAACTGGTAACTAGACAAGGACTTTCCTTTGTGATGCACGTACCTCTGGTAGTGGCTTGGGAAGCATAGGTGCAACTCTAGAACTCAAAGGCCACATGTGACTTCAAGGCCACAGATTTCCCACTCCTGGGCATGAGCAATATTAAGAGATAAGAGACAAAATATGTTAAGTCAGCCAGTTCAGGAAACTATAAAAGAAGATGAAAGCATTAGAGATAAATATAAAGTTAAAATAAGGGGAGCTCTTTGATAGATAATGTAATACACCATCGTTGTAGTTCTAGGTTGTGGAAAGTTAGGCATAAACAGTCTTTTGGGGTACATGATGTTTACATGAATGACAGAATTTAACCTATTAATTAATATTAACCTTTATTAATACTTTTACTTACTATTATTTATTAATGTGATAAAATGCTCATTGTAATAATTTAAGTGAGGCTTCAGTGATTGGAAATATCACTAGTCATGAAAAAAGTACTGGGGGAGGAGCCAAGATGGCAGAGTAGAAAGACTCATGTATGCTAGCTCCGAATCCACAGCCCATAAATTTCCTGTAAAAAGAACTCCCCACAAATTCTGGAGCAGTCCAAGCTGTGCAGCAAGTCAGTGGAGGGGATTTCCGTTCCAGAGAGCCCTGGAAAGTTGTCCCCAGGGGTCCGTCACGCACTGGACAGCAGAGAACACCCCTGCGCTGCCCTGGCCACGTGGCCCCAGAGAAGCAGATCCAAGCATGCTTGAGGTACGGAATCTCCAATGGCTGCGAAGATCCCTGCACCCACAGGAGCTACAGGTAAGTGAGAGAGACTTCTGGGCTGGCCGAGAGAGGAGCAGGGTGTCTCTGTGACCCGGGCCCCCTCGGGAGGCAGCGACAGAGGGAACAGCAGAGGCGGTTGTGGCAGCCCAGGACTCCCGGAGCAGCAGGCCGGAGCTCAGGGCCATTACCAAAGGTCTCTGCATAAACCCCCTGAGGGAAGTGAGACTGGGAGGCGGCCCTGCCCCACCTGAGCACCACAACTTAAGCTCACATTGAATAGCAGCTGCTCCCACTGCTGAAAGCCCTGAGGCTGGGGAGCAGCATTTGAATCTCAAACCCCAAGCACTAGCTGGGAGGAACCAGGTGGGAGTGGAGAGGAATCTCAGAAGTCAAGTAACTGACTGGGAAGATGCACAGAAAAGGGAAGAAAAATAAGACCATAGAAAGCTTCTTTCTTGGGGGACAGATGTTCCCGGCTTTCATTTCTGAGGACGAGGAACAATGCTTACCATCAGGGAAAGATGTGGAGGTCAGGGCCTTTGTATCCCAGACATGCAAGGTGGATGTCTGGTGGGCTCAGGACACAGAAGAGCTCAAAAAGGATTTTGAAAATCAAGTTAGACAGGTGGAGGAAAAACTGGGAAGAGAAATGAGAGAGATGCAAGAAAAGTATGAAAAACGGGTCAATACCTTGCTAAAGGAGACCCAAAAAAATGCTGAAGCAAACAACACCTTGAAAAATAGTCTCACTCAATTGGCAAAAGAGGTTCAAAAAGCCAAAGAGGAGAAGAATGCTTTCAAAAGCAAAATTTGCCAAATGGAAAAAGAGGTTCAAAAGCTCACTGAAGAAAATAGTTCTCTCAAAATTAGAATGGAACAGATGGAGGCTAATGACTTCCTGAGAAACCAAGAAGTCACCAAACAAAACCTAAAGAATGAAAAAAAGGAAGATAATGTGAAATATCTCATTGGAAAAACAACTGACCTAGAAAATAGATCTAGGAGAGACAATTTAAAAATTATGGGAATACCTGAAAGTTATGATCAAAAAAAGAGCCTAGACATCATCTTCCATGAAATTTTTGAGGAAAACTGCCCTGATATTCTAGAACCTGAGGGCAAAATAAGTATTGAAGTTATCCATCGATCACCGCCTGAAAGAGATCCAAAAAGATAAACTCCTAGGAACATTGTGGCCAAATTCCAGAATTCCCAGGACAAGGAGAAAATATTGCAAGCAGCTAGAAAGAAACACTTTCAGTACTGTGGAAATAAAATCAGGATAACACAACATCTAGCAGCTTCTACCTTAAGGGATCGAAGGGCTTGGAATAGGAGATTGCAGAAGTCAAAGGAACTAGGACTGAAACCAAGAATCACCTACCAGCAAAACTGAGTATAATACTTCAGTGGAAAACATGGTCTTTCAACGAAACAGAGGACTTTCAAGCATTCTTGATGGAAGGAACAGAGCTGAAAATAAAATTTGACTTTGCAACACAAGAATGAGAAGCATGAAAAAGTAAACAGCAAAGAGAAGTCATAAGGGACTTACCAAAGGTGAACTGTTTACATTCCTAATGGAAAGACAATATTTGTAACTCTTAAAACTTTTCAGTATCTGGGTAGTTGGTGGGACCACACACACACATACACACACACGTACATGTGTGCACACAGACACACATACACACATGCATACAGATACAGAGACAGAGAGCACAGAGTGAATTGATTAGGATGGGACCATATCTTAAAAGAAATTAAGGTAAATGGTGTGAGAGAAATGTAGTGGGAGGAAAGAGGGTGAAATGTAATGGGGTCAATTATCTGTCATTCAAGAGGCAAGCAAGAGACTTTTTAGTGGAGAGAAAAAGAGAAGAGTTGAGAAAAAAACATGAAGTTTACCCTCATCACATTCGACTAAAGGAAGGAGTAAAATGCACACTCATTTTGGTATGAAAACCTATCTTATAATACAGGAAAGTGGGGGAGAAGGAGAAAAGCTGGGACGGGGGATGATGGAAGGGAGGGCAATTGGAGGAGGGAGCAATTTGAAGTCAACACTTGGGGAGGGACAGGATCAAAAGACAGAATAGAATCTATGGGGGGCAGGATAGGATGGAGGGAAATACAGTCAGTCTTACACAAAACGACTGTTATCGAAGTCATTTGCAAAACCACACAGATATGGCCTATATTGAATTGCCTGCCTTCCCAAAGGGAATGGGTGGGTTGGGAGGAATGGAGAGAATTTGGAACTCAGAGTTTTAGGAACAACTGTTTAGTGTTGTTCTTGCTACTAAGAAATAAGAAATACAGTTAATGGGGAATAGAAAATCATCTGGCCCTACGGGACAAAAGAGAAGATGGGGACAAGAGAAGGGAGGGATGATAGAAGAGAGGGCAGATTGGTGGTAGGGAAAATTAGAATGCTTGGTGTATTGGGGTGGGGGGATAAGAGCGGAAGAAAATTTGGAACCCCAATTTTTGTGAAAATTAATGTAAATAGTTAAATAAATAAATTTATATTAAAAAAAAGTACCACTGCTTGTGATAGAGTTGAAAGGTGGATTGTCATACATAATACAAGACGATGTAAGATCTCAGAGGCTTAGAACTCACATCTGAATAACAGCCAGCAAAACTTGGATATTTTTGAAGAATTTAGAGTACTAGGAAACTGGTTGTACATTCCCACAATTCCACTTAATATTAGCAATACTATCCGGCATTCCTACTCAAGAAATCTTTGTTGCTTATAATTTTTTTCATATGCATGTATACATATGTGTGTATATATAAAGATATGCAAATACAAGCATTACTCCCTCTACCTTCTCGAAGGAAAACTAAGCAAACATAGGTATTTCTCAATGTCACATCGAAAATAAATGGAACCAGAGAAAGAATGCAATTTCTCTGACTTTAAAGCCAACAATCCACATCTATTTTTTCCTCCAATAAATTCAAGAGGATAATTAAAAGAAAAGAATTCTAATGTCAGTACACCACTCTTATGAATTCAGATAAGACTTCTATATGAGTTCTTTCATTTGACAAACATTTATTAACTGTGTGCTCAGTGCTGTGTAAGATGCAAAGATAAATAAATGATAGATTGTTTATAGTTGTTAATACCCCAGGGCTATGGAGGAACAATAATGATGTTCTTCTGATGTTAACAATTTTTGGATAAATAGGGGTTAGTAAGCATGTTGTTGAGAGTATTAACTGGAGAGGAAGAAGAGAACAAAATGTACCTAGAGAGTTAATTTTGAGATCAGAGTAATTAGTTATCAGCCAGAGTGAAAATAATGGAAATGATTAATACATACATTTCTGGGAGTGTCTGGTTATAAACCTTTAATGATCTTTAAGCTTTTGGTAATCTTTCATTATAAGATGCCTAGCAGGTTTATTATTGTTTTTCCTTGGGATTTCAGCAAAAGGAGGAATTTGAATTTAGGGAGTGTAAGAATTAAAGAGATTCTCAGAAACTTTTTGGCATTGTTTCCTTACTAAATTAAATGCACCCTTGTTCTAGTAACTAGCCAATAAGGTGATAATAACATTAAGAGAAAGATGTGAAAGAGCCCTAACAGTGCTATATTTAAGATCAGTGTATCATAAATTTTTCAGAGTAATTTTTAGATTTTAAAAATAATTGCAATATTCATTTAAAATGTTTTTGTTTCATATTTTCCTCCTCTCTTTCTCCCTCTTCTTAACTCCCTTTCCCTCTCATCTCCATAAAATTGTAAGCAATTTGATATAGGATATATATATATATATATATATATATATATATATATATATATATATATATATATATATATACATATATACAAACTGCATCCTGATTATGTAAGTTCTTACACTAGATGTGGATAGTATTTTCCCTCATGAGTCCTTTAGGATTGTCTTGGAGAAGTATTGGAGAAGAGTTAAGTTATTCATAGATGGTCATTGCACAATGTTATTGCTATTGTATACAGTGTTCTCCTGATTCTGCTTACTTCATTCATCATCACTTCACTTTAGTCTTTCTAAGTTTTTCTTGAAATGTGGCTGTTTATCATTTCTTTTAACCCAGTAGCACACCATTATATCTATATAGCAAAACTTGTTCAGTCATTCACAACTGATCTGCATCTCCTTATTTTCTATTTTTTTGTCACCACAATAAGATGTGATATACATATATATATATGTGTGTGTGTGTATGTGCATGTGTGTATTTACATAAATATGTATACATACATATATATGCATATATATGTACATGTACATGTAGGTCCTTTTCCATTTTTTTATGATTTCTTTGGACATGGTGTCATAAAGTCTTATATATATACACACACATATACATATATATACATATATGTACATATACATATACATATATACATATATATACATATATGTACATATACATATACATATATATATATATATATATGTTGGGAAGTGGCTTAGAAGTTTGTGATTCCACCACACTCTTTTCAGGTGAAAACCAAAGTACAGAGAGGTAAGTGACTTAGTTAAACAGATATAAAGACTGTGTGAGGGAAGGTTTAAATATAAAACTCTTTGAATCTAACTTTAGCATTGTGCTTTATACAGCACCACTAAGATAAATGGCACAGTTATGAGAATCGACTATTCTCTAGGTGGGAAAAAAAGAATATCCAGTTGGACCACAGAATTGGAATTCAAGTGGTTGACTATGTGTGAGTAGATCCATAGAAACGAGATGTAATCTATGCCATTGTGGAGCCTACAAACTACTAGTAGTAGTACTAATAGCTGATTTTTGTTGAAAAAGAAGTAATGTCATATTTCCAATAGAAAATTGGCCTTGAAATTAGGAACATCTGTCTTTAAAGTATAAATCAGATATATTCATTTGGACGCGTCTTACATATGAATATTGATCTCACAGTAAACAAATTTTGTGCACATAAAGGTGGAAAAATAAATAGGTAGAAAGACATAGGGAATTAAGATAAATAGAAAATTTTGTATCTTTTGCTTTTTAAAAACATTTAGATAGGTTATTTCACTTAATAGAACCAATATATGGGGGGAAGTGGCTATAATCGTTATTATATACATGAGGAAACTGAGGCTCAGAGAGATTAATTGTTTAGATAACTAAGTGCTCAAGGAATAATTTAAACTTAAATCTCTAACTGAAAATTCTTTTTCCTAAACATTATAGCCACAGAAAAACATAGATGATTTTTCATTTTTCTGAAATAAAAATAATTTTTTCTCTTCCTCTGTCAATCTTCCCTGAAAATAAAAACTAAAAGAAATTCACACGAATATATATGTATTCGTGTACATACACACACACATACACACACACAAAGAGGTGTGCAAAAATGCACATTTTTTCAAGGAGAACAAAATGTTCATCATGTCCTAAACTCTTTTGTATATTCAATTCATCATCTCTCTTTCAGGAAGTGAGTCATATTCTTTGTCTCAGATTCTCTTGAATAATGCTTGGTCATCATACTGATTAGAAAGTTTAAGTTTTTAAGAGGTACTTTTTTTTAAAGTGTTTTGTTTTGTTTTGTAAAATATTGTCCTGGTTTGGCTTACTTCCCTTTGCTTCAGTTCATATAAGTCTTCCATTGTTTCTTGAAACAAAAATCCAAACTATCAATAGTCATATTTTAAAAATCTTCGTATAATGTCCCGTCCCCCGGGACTCAGTTATTCGGGGGGTCGAGGGGAAACCAGCCTGAAAGAGAAACGGGCGAGAAAAGGAGCGAGACCAAGCAAATTTTTGTCAAGGTCTGATTTTATTGAGCTCAGGGTACAGCTTATATAGCAAGGTGAAAGCTTAGCCTTAGCAACAGCAGATTCTTGTCATCATCTTATTGGTGGGAGAAGCTGCTCTGTCACTATTCTATTGGTGGAGGGGTGGGCTCGTAAAGGTCATCCAGGTGCAGGCTAGGGATGTTACCAAGAGGAAGTTTGGAAACCTGAGAGCTGTTACAGGGGGTGTGGTTCTCTCACGGGTGGAGGGGCACCTGGGTTTAAGGCACTTAGCCCCCAACAGTATAATGCATAGAGAAATATAAATTAAATTTACTCTGTTGTTCGACTTCATGACCATGGATTTCAAAAGCTGCCAAAAACTGATAGAAGTTGGAAGGGAATTGAGATAGTTTTCATGTTAAAGTACTGTTGTCAATATTGTAGATTTGTCCCACCATTATTGAAAATTAATATGAAGATATGTCTCCAAGTTCACTAAAATGAACATACACTTTTTAAAATTTTATTTTCTTTGTTTTCAGTGTTCTGCAATCACTTTCATGTAACTTAGATATTTTATCCTACCTCCCCTTCATTCCTTGCTACTTACCCCCTCTCTCCCTGAGATGGCATACAATTTTATATAGGTTCTGCACAAACATTCTTATGAAATGCATTTTTAACATAGTCATGTTGCAGAGGAGAATTAAAATAAATGGGAGAAATCATAAAACATATCAAAACATAATACAAGGCAAATGATGTGCTACATTCTGTGATCGATTTCCACATTTCTTTCTCTGGAGGTGGAAGGCATTTTCCCTTAAGAGAAGGTTGGGAAATTTTTAAGGCCTTGTATTAAATCTACCAGAAATAATCTTCACACACTGTGGTTATTGTTGAGTACAAAGTTCTCCTGATTCTGCTCATTTCTCTCATTATCAGTTAATATAGGTCTTTCCAGGCCTCTCTTAAGTCGTCCTATTCATCATTTCTTACAGAATAGTAGTATTCCATTGCATTTATATACCAAAGATTATTCAGCCATTCCCCAGTTGATGGGCCCTTGATTTCCAGTTTTGGGCCATCACAAGGAGAGCTGCTATAAATATTTTTGTACATGTGGGACCCTTTCCCATTTTTGTGATCTCTGGGGACACAGTCCTAGAAGTGGTATTGCTGGGTCAAAGAATATCTTAGAAGTTCTCTGAGCATAGTTCCAAATTTCTCTCCAGAATGATTGGAACAGCTCACAGTTGCACCAAAAATGAATTAATTTTCAAACTGACTCACATCTTCTCCAACATTTATCATCATCCTGTTCTGTCATGTTAGTCAATCTGGTAGGTGTAATGTGGCATCTCAGAGTTATTTTGATTTGCAGCTCTCTAATCAATAGTGATTTAGAGCATTTTTTCATATGACTAAATATATCATCAATTTCTTCCTATGCAAATTTCCTGTTCACATCTTTTGACCATTGGTGAATTGGGGAATGACCTGTCTTCTTGTGCATTTGACTCATTTTAGAAATGAGGCCTTTATCACGAACACTAGTTGCAAAAATTATTTTCCAGTTTTCTGCTTCCCTCCTAATCTTGGCTGCATTGGGTGTGGTTGTGCAAAAACTTCTCTGTTTAATGTAATCAAAATTATCCATTTTGCATTTCATAATGTTTTCTATCTCTTGTTTAGTCAAAAATTCTTCCTTTTTCTATAAATCTGATAAAAACAGTCTTCCTTGCTCCACCAGTTTGTTTATAGTATCCATCTTTATACCTAGATCATGAACCCTTTTAGACTTTATTCTTATGTACCATGTCAGGCATTGGTCTATGTATACTTTGCAACACACTGTTATCCAGTTTTCCCAGGAATTTTTGTGGAACAGTGATTTCTTATCCCAGAAGCTTAAGTCCTTCGATTTATCAAACAGTAGATTGCTATAATCATTGACTAATGGGTCTTGAGTACCTAACCAATTCCTCTCGTCTATTCTTCTGTTTCTTAGTCAGTACTAAGTGTTGTTGATAATTGCTACTTTATAATAGAGTTTGAGATTTGGTAGAGCTATACCACTTTCCCTCCCATTTCTTTTCATTGGTTCCCTGATATTCTGGATCTTTTGTTCTTCCAGATGAATTTCGATATTATTCTTTCTTTTCTTTTCTTTTCTTTTTTTAATGTTTTACAATCATTTCCTTAAAGTTAAGATTTTATTCCCCCTACCGTTCCCCCACTACCCCACTCCCTCCCCGTGACAGCATACAATTTTGTATAGCTTCTACATATACTTTCCCATTGAGCATATTTTTACTATAGTCATGCTATGTAGTCGAACTAAACTAAGGGAAGAAATCATATAACAAATCAAAACATAATACACTGAAACCCACACACACACAAACATGATCTGCTACATTCTGCGAATGACTTCCATTTTTCTTTTCTGAGTGTGGAAGGCATTTTGCCTTAGAAGACCGACATTAGGATTTTTTTTTTCTCAGTAAGTTCTTGTGTTATTACAAAGTTCCAAGTCTACCAGAAAAAACTCTCACACACTGTGGTCTTTGCTGTGCACAAAGTGCTCCTGGTTCTGATCCTTTCGCTCAACATCAGGTCATATAAGTCCTTCCAGGCCTCCCTGAAGTCTTATTGTTCATCATTGCTTATGGCACAATAGTACTCCATTACATTCATATACCATAATTTATGCAGCCATTACCCAATTGATGGGCATCCCCTTGACTTCCAGTTTTTGGCTACCAAAAAGAGTGCTGCTATAAATATTTTTATACACGTGGGACCCTTTTCCGTTTTTATAATCTCTTGGAGATACAGTCCTAGTAGCACTATTTCTGGGTCTAAGGGTATGCACATTTTTGTAGCCCTTTGGGTATAGTTCCAAACCGTTCTCTAGAATGGTTGGATGAGCTCACAGCTCCACCAACAATGAATTAGTGTTCCAATTCTCCCACTTCCTCTCCAGGATTTATCATTTTCTTGTTCTGTCATGTTTGCCAATCTTACAGGTGTGATGTGGTACCTCAGAGTTCTTTCGATTTGCATCTCTCTAATCAATAGTGATTTAGAGCACTTTTTCATATGATTATAGATATCTTTGATTTCATCCTCTGAAAATTACTTCTTCATATCCTTTGACCATTTATCAATTGGGGAATGACTTGTATGGTTATATATTAGAGTCAATTCTCTATATATTCTAGAAATGAGGCCTTTATCCCCGAGCTTAGCTGTAAAATGTTTTTCCCAATTTACTACATCACTTCGAATTTTGGTTGCATTGGGTTTGGTTGTGCAAAAACTTTTCAGTTTAAAGTAATCAAAATTATCCATCTTGCATTTCATAATGCTTTCTATCATTTCTTTAGAAAAAAATTCTTCCCCTCTCCATAAATCTGATAAATACACTATTCCTTGCTTCTCTAGTTTATTCATGGTATCAATCTTTATACCCAAATCATGTGTGCATTTGGACTTTATTCTTGTGTACGGTGTCAGGCATGGGTCTATGCCTAATTTCCGCCACACAGTTAACCAGTTTTCCCAGCAATTTTTGTCGAACAGTGAGTTCTTATCCCAGAAGCTGGGATCTTTGGGTTTATCAAACAGGAGGATGCTATATTCCTTGCCTACTGTGTCTTGAGTGCCAAGTCTATTCCATTTGTCTACCCCTCTGTTTCTTAGACAATACCAAGTGGTTTTGATAATTGCTGCTTTGTAATACAATTTGAGGTCTGGTAGCGCTAGGCCACCTTCCCAAGCATTTCTTTTCATTAGTCCCTTTGATATTCTGGACCTTTTGTTTTTCCAAACGAATTTTGATATTATTTCATCCAGCTCTTGAAAATAATTATCTGATAGTTTAATTGGTATGGCACTAAATAAGTACATTAATTGAGGTAGAATTGCCATTTTAATTATATTAGCTCGGCCTACCCATGAACAACTGATGTTTTTCCACTTACTTAAATCTGACTTTATTTGTGCAAAAATGTCTTATAATTGTGTTCCTATAATCCCTGGGTTTGTTTTGACAGGTAAACTCCTAAGTACTTTATAGTGTCTACTCTAGCTTTAAATGGGATTTCTCTTTCTATCTCTTGCTGTTGGACTTTGTGGCTAATATATAGGAATGCAGAAGATTTGTGTGGGTTTATTTTGTAACCTGCAACTTTGCCAAAGTTGTTTATTATTTCAAGTAATTTTTTACTTGAATCTCTGGTATTCTCTAAGTATATCATCATATCATCTGCAAAGAGTGATAACTTAGTTTCTTCTTTGGCTATTTTTATTCCTTCAACTTTTTTTATCTTGTCTAATTGCTACCGCTAACTATTCTAGTACCAAATTGAATAATAATGGTGATAATGGGCATCCTTGTTTCACCCCTGACCTTATTGGAAATGCATCTAGCTTATCCCCATTGCATATAATGCTTGCTGAAGGTTTTAGATAGATACTGCTTATTATTTTATGGACAGTTCCCTTTATTCCTATATTCTCCAGTGTTTTTAATAGGAATGGGTGTTGTATTTTGTTGAAAGCTTTTTCTGCATCAATTGAGATAATCATGTGGTTTTTGTTGGTTTTGTTGTTGATATGATTAATAATGCTAATAGTTTTCCTAATATTGAACCAGCCCTGCATTCCTGGTATGAAAGCTATCTGATCATAATGTATTATTCTCATGATAAGATGCTGTATTCGCTTCGCTAAAATCTTGTTGAGAATTTTTGCATCTACATTCATTAGAGAAATTGGTCTTTAATTTTCTTTTTCTGTTTTGTATCTTCCTGGTTTGGGTATCATAACCATATTTGTATCATAGAAAGAATTTGGGAGTACTCCTTCTTCCTCAATTTTCCCAAATAGTCTATATAGTATTGGAATTACCTGTTCTTTAAAGGTTTGATAGAATTCACTTGTGAATCCATCTCGTCCTGGACATTTTTTCCTAGGGAGTTCATTGATGGCTTGTTTAATTTCTTTTTCTGAGATGGGGTTGTTTAAGTATTCAATTTCCTCTTCTCTTAATCTGGGCAATTTGTATTTTTTAAAATATTCATCCATCTCATTTAGATTATCGAATTTGTGGGCATAAAGTTGGGCAAAATAATTTCTAATTATTGTTTTAATTTCCTCCTCTTTGGAGGTGAGTTCACCCCTTTCATTTTTAATATTACTAATATGACTTTCTTCTTTCTTTTTTTAATGAAATTGACCAAAGGTTTATCAATTTTATTAGTTTTTTCATAAAACCAACTATTGGTTTTATTTATTAATTCAATAGTTTTCTTAATTTCAATTTTATTAATCTCTCCTTTGGTTTTCAGTATTTCTAATTTGGTATTTTCTTGGGGATTTTCAATTTGTTCTTTTTCTAGCTTTTTCAGCTGCATACCCAAGTCATTAATCTCCTCTTTCTCTATTTTATTTATGTAGGCATTCAAATATATAAAATTTCAACTAAGAACTGCTTTTGCAGTATCCCATAAGATTTGGTAAGTTGTCTCATTATTGTCATTCTCTAATGAAGTTGTTGATTGTCTCTATGATTTCTCTTTAACCCATTCCTTCTTTAGGATTAAATTATTTAGTTTCCAATTGATTTTTGCTTTATCTTTCCATGGCCTTTTATTACATATAATTTTTATTGCATTATGATCTGAGAAGGATGCACTGATTATCTCTGCCTTTCTGCACTGGATTTTGAGATTTTTATGTCCTAGTACATGGTCAATTTTTGTAAATGTTTCATGTACTGCTGAGAAAAAGGTATATTCCTTTCTCTTCCCATTCAATTTTCTCCAAAGATCTATGATATCTACCTTAGCTAGAGTTTTATTTACCTCCTTAACCTCTTTCTTTTTTATTTTGAGGTTAGATTTATCAAGTTCAGAAAGAGGGAGGTTGAGGTCCCCCACTAGTATAGTTTTGCTGTCAATTTCTTCCTTCAAATCCCTCAGCCTCTCCTCTAAGAATCTGGATGCCATACCGCTTGGAGCATACATGTTTAGTAATGCTTCATTGTCTATTGTGCCTTTTAACAGGATATAGTTTCCATCCTTATCACTTTTGATTAGATCTATTTCTACTTTTGCTTTGTCTGAGATTAGGATTGCTACTCCTGCCTTTCTTACATCAGCTGAAGCACAATATATTCTGCTCCATCCTTTAACCTTTATCCTATGTGAATCCCCCCGTTTCAAATGTGTTTCTTGTAAGCAGCATATTGTTGGATTATGGCTTTTAATCCATTCTGCTATCCGTCTCCGTTTTATGGGAGAATTCATTCCATTCACATTCACAGTTATGATTACAATCTGTGTATTTCCCTCCATCCTTTTTCCCACCATTTGTGCTTTTAGCTCTCCTGTCTCCCTTCCACTCCTCACTAGTATTCACTTTTCACCACCTCCTCTTACCGCCTTCCCCTCTTTCTTTTAGCCCCCCTCCCTTTAACTCCCCTTTACTCTTATTGCTTCTTCCCTCCCTCCCCTTTCTTCCCCCTTCCTCTCCCACTGCTTAAAGAGCTAGTTAGGATTTTCTACTTAAGTTTATTGTTCCGTCCTTTAAACAAATCCGATGAGAGTACCTCTCACACAATGCTCATCTCCCTCCCCTCTTTCCCTCTACTATGATTTTGTACTTCTTCTTGTGATGTAATTTGCCATTTTCTGCTTCCTCCTTTTCACACCTCCTATTACACTCCCTTCTCATACTTAAATCATATTTTTTATCATGATATCGTTTACTTTATACGCGTTCCCCCTATGCTTATCCCTTTTATATTTCTTAATAGACACACAGTTCTCAAGATAAACAGATATAATCTTCCCTTATAGGAAGGTAAACAATTTGCCCTAATTGAGTAACAAGTTGTCCCCCCCCCCCCACTGTTTACCTTTTTATGATTCTCTTGAGACCTGCATTTGACGATCGAATTGTCTATTAAGTTCTGGCGTTTTGGTCAGGAAACTCTGGAAATCCCTTACTTCGTTGAACGACTTTCTCCTTGCCTGAAATGTTATGCTGAACTTTGCTGGGTAGTTGATCCTTGGTTGTAGCCCCAACTCCTTTGCCTTACGAAATATTGGGATCCAATTCTTTTGATCTTTTAATGTAGAAGCTGCAAGGTCCTGTGTAATACTGATTGTATCTCCTTGATATTTAAATTATTTCTTTCTGACTGCTTGTAATATTTTCTCCTTCACTTGATAGCTCTGGAATTTGGCAACTATATTTCTTGGTGTTTTGAGTTTGGGATCCCTTTCAGGAGGGGGACGGTGGATTCTTTTGATGACGATTTTGCCCTCTGAATCTTGTACTTCTGGGCAGTTTTCCTTGATGATTGCCTGGAAGATATTGTCCAGGCTCTTTTCCCCTCCTGGGTTTCTGGCAGGCCAATAATTCTTAAGTTTTCTCTCCTGGATCTGTTTTCCAGGTCAGTTGTTTTTCCAATTAGATATTTTACATTTTCTTCTATCTTTTCATTCTTTAGATTTTGTTTGACTGATTCTTGCTGTCTCATTGAGTCGTTAGTTTCTACTTGCCCAATTCTAATCTTCATCAAATTGTTTTCTTCCGTTAACTTTTGTATCTCCTTTTCCATCTGCCCAATTTTTCCTTTTAAGAAGCTATTTTCTCCAGTTAATTTTTGTACTTCCTTTTCCATTTGCCCTTTTAGGAAGTTATTTTCTCTAGTTAATTTTTGTACTTCCTTTTCCATTTGGCCTTTCAGGAATTTATTTTCTCCAGTTAATTTTTGAACTTCTTTTTCCATTTGTTCAATTTTCCTCTTCAAGGAGATGTTCTCATCAGTGAATTCTTTCTTAATAATTTTAAAATCATTGGCCAGTTTATCTTCTATTTCCTTCTTAGGCTGTTCCAGGAGAGCTGCTTGTGCTTGAGAGTAGTTCATAGTCCCTTCTGAAGTTTCAGATGGAAGTAGAGTCTCAGCTGTGACCTCTTTGGTGTTTGTGTTTTGGTCCTTATCCCCATAGAAAGATTCTATGATTCTTTCGGCCCTCTGCTTTTTCCTGTTCGTGATTTTGATTGAGTGTTGTGGCTACTGGTTCTTTCAGTCAGAAGCTAGAGAACTTTTAGCTGAGCTGATGTGTGGAAAAAGCTAAAAGCAGGTTTTTCTTTGGTGTTTCCCTGATCAGCCCTGGGTTTAGCTTGTTAAGTGTGGGGAAGGGGTGGTCTGGTCACAGGAGATCTCCTCTGCTTAAGTGAGGCAAAGGCAGGCTCAGGGCCTGGTAATCCCAGCTGCCTTATTGTCTTTCTGATTCCCCTGGACAGCTGAGGCATGCCTAGATGGTAATGCGTGTTCCCACCCCTCCTGAGCCTCCTCTCCTGGCGCTGAGGCTTGCCTGGGTCCTAGTGCGAGTTTTCTCTGCCCTGGGTCCTCTGTCCTTCCGCTTTGCCTCTGCCACCATAGCAGGAATCCCCCTTAGCTATTTTCCTCATCTCAGGTGTTATGAGACTATTGGTCTGCTCCTGTTGTTTCTACTGATCTGGGATTTTTCTGGAGAGAAATTTTATGGTTCCTTCATGGTCATCAAGTGGGGTGGAGATGCCATTTACTGATCACTCTGCCATCCTGGCTCCCGGAGGTTCAAGTAGATGACTTACTGAAGTTTGATCTTCAGACTGAAGGTCTCAGGAGCTGCTGTGCTGATAATCTGGCACTCCGTGGCTCTCACTGACTCGGTTTGGCTTGTCTCCCACCCTGGGTGCCGCTCCTCTGGTTCCACCCGCCACTCAGGTTTCTTGGATATCTTCTGCTCTGCTGTGCTGGCTGCGCTGCACTGTGTGCTGTGGGCTCACCCCCATGGAACAGATCCTTCCCGTGGACCTTCCAGTCCAACCTGAGCTCCGAATCTGTCACCGTCTGTCTCCCACTGGATTCTGCACCTCCAATATTTGGTGAAATTCTTCTTTCAGAGGTACCTGGAGGAGTTTGTCCGAGAGCTTAGGTGAGTTGTTGCTCTCACTCCTCCATCTTGGCTCCACCTCTTCTGATATTATTCTTTATAGCTTTGGAAAATAATGATCTGAGAGCTTTATTGGTATGTCTCTGAATAATTTAATTAATTTAGGTAGAATTGTCATTTTTATTATATTGGCTCAGCCCACCCATGAGCACTTGATATATTTCTTCTTACTTAGATCTGACTTTATTTGTGTGAAAAGTGTTTCTTAATTGTCTTCATACAGTCCTTGGGTTTGTTTTGACAGGTAGACTCCCAAATATTCCATATTGTCTATACCAACTTTAAATCATATTTCTCTTTGTATCTCTTCCTGTTAGGCTTTGTGAGTAATACACAAAAATGAAGAACATTTGTATGGGCTTATTTTGTAACCTGACACTTTGCCCAAGTTGTTTATTATTTCAAGTAGTTTTTCATTTGATTTTCTGGGATTCTCTAAATATGTCATCATATCATCTGCAAAGAGTGATAGCTCAGTTTCTTCTTTGCCTATTCTAACTGCTTCTATTTCTTTTTCTTCTCTTATTGCTACAGTTAACATTTCTATGACCATGGTTGTGGTGATAATGGACATGTTTCTTTGAAGCCTGATCTTATTGGAAATGCATCTAGCTTATCCCCGTTGTATATAATGCTTGCGGCAGGTTTTAGATAGACACTGCTTATTATTTTATGGAAAGTTCTCTTTATTCCTATGTTCTTCAGTGTGTTCAATAGGAATTTTTTTTTGTATTTTGTCAAAAGTTTTTCTGTATCCCTTGAGATAATCATGTAGTTTGTGTCAATATTGTTGGTGATATGATCAATAATGTGAATAGTTTTCCAAACATTGAAAGAGTCATGCATTTCTGGGATAAATCCTACCTGATCAAAATATACTATTCTCGTGATAAGTTGCTGTATTCATTCTGCTAATATCTTATTTAAAAATTTTTCATCCATATTCAGTAGAGAAATTAGTCTACAATTTTCTTTCCCTGTTTTGGCTCTTCATGGTTTCTTGTAAACGACATATTATTGGATGATGGTTTTTAATCTCTTCTGTTATCATTCTCCCTTCTGTAGGAGAGTACATCCCATTCACATTCATCATTATATTTACTCTCTGTGCCTTTCCCTCCATCCCTTTTCCCCTTGCTTTTTAGTTCTCTCTTCTCCCTTCCCCTCTACAACAGAGTTTTAATTTTTGACCACAGCCTCCCTCAATCTTTCCTCCATTCTCTCAGCACCCCTCCATTTGAATCACCTTTTTCCTTACTACTTCTTTCCTCCCTTTTAGTCTCCTTTCTCTTGTCTTTCTCCCTTCCACTCCTAATGCCTATAGAGCTAATTGAATTTCTGTATTTATCTGGGTTTGTTTTATCCTCCTTAAATCCAATCAGATGAGAGTACCTCTCAAACAATGCTCATCTCTCTCCCCTCTTTCCATCTACTGTAACATACTTTGTGCCTCTTCCTGTGATAGAATTGTTTTTTCTTGCCTCCTCCTTTTCACATCTTCCATTAAAATACCTTCACATCCTTAAATCATATTTCTTACCATCATATCATTCAATTTTTGCCCACTCCCTTAATCTATGCATATCCCTTTCAAATTTCATAATAAATATACAGTTTTCAAGATTAGTAAGTGTCATCTTCCTTTTAGGGATGTAAACTCTTTGCCCATAATGTGTAATAAGGTTATTTTTGTCCCTGCTTACCTTTTTATGCCTCTTTTGAGATCTGTGTTTGAATATAAGATTTTCCATTGAGTTCTGTCCTTTTGATCAGGAAAGTTTGGAAATCCCTTATTTCATTCAATGACTAAAATATTGCATAAAATATTATACTCAACTTGGCTGGGAAATTAATCCTTCTTACAGAATATTGTGTTGCAGTTCCTTAGGTCTTTAAATGTAGAAGCTGCAAGGTCCTCTGTGATCCTCACTGTAGCTCTTCCATATTTGAATTGTTTCTACTTGCTATCTGCAGTATTTTTCATTCACTTGATAGTTATGGAGTTTAGCAACAATATTCCTTGGTGTTCTTGCTTGGGGTCCCTTTCAGGTGGTGAAAAGTGAATTCTTTTGATTGCTATTTTGTCCTCTGGTTCTAGGATTTCTCAGCAGTATTCCTTAATGGTTTCTTGAGTGATATCCTCCAGGCTCTATTTCTTATCATGGCTTTCTGGTAGGCCAAAAATTCTAATATTTTCTATCCTGGATCTATTTTCCAGGTCAGTTGTTTTCCCAATTATTTATTATACATTTTATTTTATATTTTCATTCTTTAGATTCTGTTTGGCTGATTCTTGATGTCTCAAAAATTCATTAGCTTCTATGTGTCTCATCTCATTTTTATGAAAATGTTTTCTTCTGTTAACTTTTTCATCTCCTTCCCCATCTGTCCAACTTTTCCTTTGAAGGTGTTATTTTCTCTAGTTATATTTTTTTACTTCCTTTTCCATTTGCCTAGTTGTCCTTTTAAGTTCTTCTGTGATTTTTTTTTCATATTTTTAAAGTCATTGGTCAGTTTTTCTTCTATTTCTCTAATTGAGATTTTAAAATCCTACCTGATCTCCTGCAAGAAGGCTTTTAGTCCTTTAGACCAGTTCATATTCCCTTCTGATGTTTCAGATGGCAGTACAATCGAAATGCTGCCCTATTTGGTATTCATGTTTTGGTCCTCGTCCCCAGAGAAATATTCTATGGTCTTTTCTTTTCTGCTTTGCATCTTACCCATGGTAATAATCCTTTTCCTGACTTTTAAAGTAGATCTCTGGGTATGTGCACAGGGAGCTCTGTCCCACACTTCTTCTACCTAAAACTTGAGGCCTTGTGTGTTGGGGCCTCTCGTTCTTTCTGCTAGAAGCTTAAATGCTGTGGCTTTCCTGGGGCTGAGCTGGCTGATGTTGGAAAGCAGAGGTCAGGTGAGGTCTTTTTGGATTTCTCTGTACTTGCCCTGGACCTAGCTGATTAAATGTGGAGGAGGAGGGGTCTGGCAACAGCGGGTCTTCTCTGTTGAGCTGGAGCATAAGCAATCTCAGCTGTATGTGCTTGTGTCTTTTGTGTCTTTCCATTTCCCCTGGGGTTCTGAAGCATGCCTGGGATTCTGGGGTGGCAGTTTCTGGATTTACCCCCTTGGAGCTCAGGATCTTCTCCTAATTTGTTGAGGTAGTGTTGTCTGGAACAGTTTTGATCCTGCACTTGTATCCTTCAACCACATCATGAGAAACCCTTATTAGTGATCTTTCTAGTTTCCTGGTCTGTTTACCTCTATGCTGCTCTTACTTTTCCAGGGTTTTTCCTGGGGAGTTATTCTCTGGGCTTATCAAGGTCAACAAGTGGAGGAAAGTTAGCAATTACCAATCACTCTGCCATCTATGCTCCCGGAACTAGAAATCTACACATAACCTTTTGACTCAGGGATACCTTTACTACACCTACATGGCAGAGAGATCTAAATGAAGAACAGGATTCATGTGCAGGAAAAAAGTATAGTGATTATTTTTGTGGTGACAATTAACAGGGAGAAAAGCTAATGGCAATCAATTGATGGGTTCCTGAAAAAATCTGTAGATAAATTCTGGTTGTCCTAAGGACTTCAGAATATGTACTCTTTTGCTATATGCTAGGGAAGATATAAATTTCAAATAAAACACATTCCCTAACAACAGTTTATAGTCTTAGTTGATAATGAATTTTTGGTTATTGTTAATCTTATGTTGTTTATTAATGGGAAGATCTTCAGTAATGCGTCCACGTAACCTGCTAAAATCACATGGAAGTCTAAGTCATATGTGGTGGGAGGAGCTTGTTGATTGATGGGACAGGAACGTTGGAGCTAAGCTTAGAGGAAATTATTCAGAGAGCATTCAGAGCTGGGGAGGGGAAGAAAGGAATGGATAGGAAGAGGGAAAGAGTTTGTGATTTTATTTAAGAGACCCTGCATGCGATTTGTTTAAGGGAGCTAAGTTGTGGGAAGCCTAATAGAGGGAAGGCTTAGGGATAGTATTGCTCTCTGAATGTATATTGTGTATATATAAAATTGTGTATAGAATTCTTTGCTACTCTGACAGATTTGGCTTTCTGGTGTTGGGATTTGGCTTCCTGGTCTCTGAGTAAATGTTTGGTTCTGTCTTCCATGTAGAGAGTCTGCTGTATTTCACTATTCAGAATTGTGTTGGCATATTCATAGCCATGGTGGGTGCTGTGAATATTGCATTGATGCTACAATTTGTCATATATATATATATACACACACACACACACACACATATATATATGTATACATATATATATACACACACATATTATTATAATAAAATAATACATTTACTGGTAAAACAAAATGTCACATGCAGTGGAATAGGGGAAGTGTAGCAATGAAGGAAGACTGTGTGAGGAGCTAATTGAATAAAACGTTCAAGTTGGGATTTGGGGGCGTACAAGTACATTCCAGCTGTAGGGAACAATATGAGTGAAAGGACAGACATGAGAAAATATGGAAAGTTTATGGATGATGGTTAATACTCCAATTTGAAGTGCAGATTACATGAACGGAAACATTATAAAATAAGGCAGATGTTTAGTTAGGCACCTTATTGTGAAGGGTCAGGAAAGTTAAGTTAAGGTAGAAGAAGTTTTCCCAGCAGGCAATTATGAATCATTTCAAAGTTTTATGTGAAGAAATGCCATGCTTACATCAAGGTAATTTAAGTTAACAGATGTGACCACAGGATGAAGAGAAAAAATGACGGAGCCTTGAAGATCTGTTAGGAGGCTAGTTGGATTTTTTTTACACAAATATTATATAGTTACAGGACTATAGCAAGAATATTTAAAATGACAGGAGAACTGGGATGTTAAAAATGCTGTGCAAATGGAATCCACAAACAGTAGTAATTGATTGGATATGAGAGATTATGTGATATTGTGGTTTGTCCTTTGCTCTTGAAAAGAAATATGCTGTCAGAGAGAACATGACATGACTTGAACTTGACTCAGAGTGATCTGGTGAAGAAAGTAAGACTTGTGACTTTGGATGTGAGAGAAGAAAGAGAGGGAAGAAAAAAAGATAACCCTAATGTTTCAAAGATAGAACATTACTTTAATAGAAGTACTGCTAGTATTTTATTCAGGCAAAATTTATTCAAAATACTATCTTCAGCAAAAAAATTAATGATATATATTTATGTAAAAAGTTTCCACAAAGAGTTCTTCTTTATGAAGTGACTGAACCTCAGGGAGGTTTTTAAAATAAAATTTCAGTGCCTAAACCATCTAAACTTCTCACTGCTTTTGTATGTTCTAATGAAATATAATGTCCTTTGAAATACCAAGGTAGGCATTCTTTGATGATAACTTTAATAATAATAGGTCAATTAGTTATTTGGTTTGAATTTTTTTTATTTTATTTTTAATTTATTTATTTATTTTTGTGAATTTTAATTTTAATTTCTTTTAAATGTTTTACAATCATTTCCTTAAAGTTAAGATTCTATCCCCCCTACCCTTCCCCCAATACCCCCCTCACTCACTGTGACAGCATACAATTCTGTATAGGTTCTACATATACTTTCCTATTGAGCATATTTTTACTATAGTCATGCTATATAGTCGAACTAAAATAAAGGGAAGAAATCATATAACAAATCAAAACATAATACACTGAAACCCACCCACACACAAACATGATCTGCTACATTCTGCGAATGACTTCCATTTTTCTTTCTCTGAGTGTGGAAGGCATTTTGCCTTAGAAGACCGACATTAGGATTTTTTTTTCTCAGTAAGTTCTTGTGTTATTACAAAGTTCCAAGTCTACCAGAAAAAACTCTCACACACTGTGGTCGTTGCTGTGCACAAAGTGCTCCTGGTTCTGCTCCTTTCGCTCAGCATCAGGTCATATAAGTCCTTCCAGGCCTCCCTTAAGTCTTCTTGTTCATCATTGCTTATGGCACAATAGTACTCCATTACATTCATATAGCATAATTTATCCAGCCATTCCCCAATTGATGGGCATCCCCTTGACTTCCAGTTTTTGGCTTCCCCAAAGAGGGCTGCTATAAATATTTTTGTACACGTGGGACCCTTTCCCGTTTTATAATCTCTTGGGGATACAGTCTTAGTAGCGCTATTTCTGGGTCAAAGGGTATGCACATTTTTGTAGCCCTTTGGGCATAGTTCCAATCCGTTCTCCAGAATGGTTGGATGAGCTCACAGCTCCGCCAACAATGAATTAGTGTTCCAACTCTCCCACATCCTCTCCAGCATTTATCATTTTCTAGTTCTGTCATGTTTGCCAATCTTACAGGTGTGGTGTGGTACCTCAGAGTTGTTTTGATTTGCATCTCTCTAATCCATAGTGATTTAGAGCATTTTATCATATGATTATAGATATCTCTGATTTTTTCCCCTGAAAATTGCTTGTTTATATCCTTTGACCATTTATCAATTGGGGAATGACTTGTATGGTTATATATTAGAGTCAGTTCTCTATATATTCTAGAAATGAGGCCTTTATCCCCGAGCTTAGCCGTAAAATTTTTTTTCAAATTTACTACATCCCTCCGAATTTTGGTTGCATTGGGTTTGGTTGTGCAAAAACTTTTCAGTTTAAAGTAATCAAAATCATCCATCTTGCATTTCATAATGCTTTCTATCGTTTCTTTAGAAAAAAATTCTTTCCCTCTCCATAAATCTGATAAATACACTATTCCTTGCTTCTCTAGTTTATTCATGGTATCAATCTTTATAACTAAATCATGTACCCATTTGGACTTTATTCTTGTGTACAGTGTCAGGCATGGGTCTATGCCCAATTTCCGCCACACAGTTAACCAGTTTTCCCAGCAATTTTTGTCGAATAGTGAGTTCTTATCCCAGAAGCTGGGATCTTTGGGTTTATCAAACAGGAGGTTGCTATATTCCTTGCCAAGTCTATTCCATTTGTCTACCCCTCTGTTTCTTAGACAATACCAAGTGGTTTTGATAATTGCTGCTTTATAATACAATTTGAGGTCTGGTAGCGCTAGGCCACCTTCCCAAGCATTTCTTTTCATTAGTCCCTTTGATATTCTGGACCTTTTGTTTTTCCAAATGAATTTTGATATTTTTTCATCCAGTTCTTGAAAATAATTATCTGATAGTTTAATTGGTATGGCACTAAATAAGTAGATTAATTGAGGTAGAATTGCCATTTTAATTATATTAGCTCGGCCTACCCATGAACAACTGATGTTTTTCCACTTGCTTAAATCTGAATTTATTTGTGCAAAAAGTATCTTGTAATTGTGTTCATATTATCCCTGGGTTTGTTTTGGCAGGTAAACTCCTAAGTACTTTATAGTGTCTACTCTAGCTTTAAATGGGATTTCTCTTTCTATCTCTTGCTGTTGGACTTTGTGGCTAATATATAGGAATGCAGAAGATTTGTGTGGGTTTATTTTGTAACCTGCAACTTTGCCAAAGTTGTTTATTATTTCAAGTATTTTTTTGCTTGAATCTCTGGGATTCTCTAAGTATATCATCATATCATCTGCAAAGAGTGATTACTTAATTTCTTCTTTGGCTATTTTTATTCCTTCAATTTTTTTATCTTGTCTAATTGCTACCGCTAACATTTCTAGTACCAAATTGATAATAATGGTGATAATGGGCATCCTTGTTTCACCCCTGCCCTTACTGGAAATGCATCTAGCTTATCTCCATTGCATATAATGCTTGCTGAAGGTTTTAGGTAGATAGTGCTTATTATTTTATGGAAAGTTCCCTTTATTCTTATGTTCTCCAGTGTTTTTAATAGGAATGGGTGTTGTATTTTGTCGAAAGTTTTTTCTGCATCAATTGAGATAATCATGTGGTTTTTGTTGGTTTTGTTGTTGATATGATTAATAATGCTAATAGTTTTCCTAATATTGAACCAGCCCTGCATTCCTGGTATGAAATCTACCTGATAATAATGTATTATTCTCTTTATAAGATGCTATATTCGCTTTGCTAAAATCTTGTTGAAAATTTTTGCATCTATATTCATTAGAGAAATTGGTCTATAATTTTCTTTTTCTGTTTTGTCTCTTCCTGGTTTGGATATCAAAACCATATTTGTATCATAGAAAGAATTTGGGAGTACTCCTTCTTCCCCAATTTTCCCAAATAGTCTATATAGTATTAGAATTACCTGTTCTTAAAAGGTTTGATAGAATTCACTTGTGAATCCATCTGGTCCTGGAGATTTTTTCCTAGGGAGTTTATTGATGGCTTGTTCAATTTCTTTTCCTGAGATGGGGTTGTTTAAGTATTCAATTTCCTCTTCTCTTAATCTGGGTAATTTTTATTTTTTAAAATATTCATCCATATCATTTAGATTATAGAATTTGTGGGCATAAAGTTGGACAAAATAATTTCTAGTTTTTGTTTTAATTTCCTCCTCATTGGAGGTGAGTTCACCCCTTTCATTTTTAGTATTAGTAATATGATTTTCTTCTTTCTTTCTTTTTTAATCAAATTGACCAAAGGTTTGGTTTGAAATTTAATGAACAATAATTTTATCTAAAAATAAATATTTACTTCCATATTTCTCCCAAGAATCTTTAAGGATAGCTAATAAAGAGTAAAGTAAGTTCATATTCCTTATAAATATATGTAGCATGAAATATTTTTATTCTTACTTTACCAGTAATGGACCTGAGGCAATAAATGACTTAATCTCTAATCCAACAACTGTAATCAATCTGAATAGAAAGGATTTGAACCAAAGTATTCTGACTCTCAATGCTACTTCCATTCCAATTTACATATCCAAATGGAAAATTAACTCAATCTAGAACTTAAGGGGGAGTAATGGGGGAAAACAGGGTGAATTCCAAATGAGATCCTCTACTATCTTTTAATGATCCCATGCTTCTCACCAAAACAAAGACAAATTTCTTAATCATTAGTATTATTCCAGTAATACAATTTGACTATACATGGAATACAATAGGATTGAAATTGAAGCTAAGATGATTGTCAAAGTGCATATGAATTTTGGGCATCGATTGGAAAAATAATGTTAAGAATGGAGAATTTTTTGTCAAAAATGCTATTTAGAGACAGGGTTGAGATGACAGAGTAAAGGCAGGGACTTCCATGAGCTCTCCTTCAAAACCTTCTGGCATCTTTAAAAAGTTAATTTAAACAAATTCTACGTTGACAGAACTCATCAAAAGACAGAGTGAAAAAAATATCCAGCCTAAGAAAATTTTCAAGGTCTGCAAGAAAGGTCTGTTGCACCAACCTGAGAGAAGATATCAGCCCAGCACCAGCTGTCCCAGTACAGACAGGGCTGTGGAGAGCCTGGAGAATGACTCATGGAAACTTAATTGCAAGCAGCTATGGTGAATTTCAGACATTTATTTTCACAGACACCAAGGGGAACTTAGAAGATCAACAAGAAGATTCTGCTGCATCAGTATAAGAATGGAGTACAGTCCAGCACAGGCCCCACCAGCACAGTATAACACCAGCTGACAAAGAGCAGGCCTTGGGAGTGATTGAATCAGCAGTAGGAATGATAGTGGCTGCTTTCAGAGGACCCAGACTATGGATCGTAAGAGGAGAAGAGTCAGAGGATTATGGGAGTCACTTTGCTTGCACTGGGGCATGCCTTTGTTGCTTTTCCCAGTCACAAATCCAGGTCCCAGTCATGGGTGGGAGTCTCAGGGCAAGGAGGAGCAATGGAGGAAGGAATCATCCTTATGGTTCCAGGGCAGAAAAGAATACTTGTAGTTGCTCACAGACCAGAACTCTGGCCAGGAGAGTAGCAAACATTCTTAGTTCATACCACATTGGAAGAACTGAAAAATTACAGGTCCTTAGAAGCATCTTTGAAAATAGCTGCATAAAACCACTGAAGTTGGTACAGTTTTCCCTCCACTATGGAAGTAGAGCCCTACTTTAACAAACAGTTAAAATTCCAGTAATAGACTGGGGAAATGAGTAAGTAATGGGGAAAAAAAAATCTCTGACTATATAAAGTTATGGTGACAAGGAAGATCAAATTACACAATCAAAAAAAGGTAGCAAAGACATAGCTCCTGTATCCAAAGCCTCGAAGAAAAATATGAATTGGATTTCAGGCCATGGAAGAACTCAAAAAAATATTTTGAAAATCAAGTAAAGGAGGAAGAGGGAAAATTGGGAAGAGAAATAAGGGTGATTCAAAAAAGTCATGAAAAACAATTCAAAAACTTGGTAAAGAAGACACAAAATATGCTGAAGAAAATAGAATCTTAAAATTAAAAGTAGGCCAAATGGTAAAAGAGGGACAAAAATCCAATGAGAAGAAGAAGGTCTTAAAAAGCAGAATTGGCCAAATGGAAAACGAGGTCTAAAGGATCAATGAAGAAAATAATTGCATAAAAATTAGAAAGGAGCAAATGGAAGCTAACTTTATGAGAAACCAAGAAGAAATAAAAAAAAATTCAAAAAAGATGACAAAGTGAAATATCTCATTGGAAAAATAACTGACCTAGAAAAGAAATCCAGGAAAGACAATTTTGAAATTATGGGATTTCATGAAAGTCATGATCGAAAAATAGCCTAGCATAATTTTCAAGATTATCAAGGAAAGTTGGCCTGATAATCTAGAACCAAGGAGTAAAATAGAAATTAAAGTACACACCAATAATCACCTGAAAGAGATGCCAAAATGAGAACTCCCAGGAATATTATTGCGAACTTCCAGAATTCCCAGGTCAAGGAGAAAATATTACAAGTATTTAGGGTCAAAAAGAAACAATTTGAATATTATGGAACCACAGTCAGAATATTACAAGATATAGCAGCTTCTATATTAAAGAATCAGATGATTTAGAATATGATGCTCTGGAGTGCAGAGGAGTCAGGATTGCAAACAGGAATCAAGTACCCAGTCAAACTAATTATAATCTCTCAAGAGAAAAAACATGGATATTTAATGCATTCTTGATGAAAAGACCAGAGCTGAATAGAAAAATTGACGTTCAAACACAAGACTCAAGAGAAGCATAAAAAGGAAAATGGGAAAAGGAAATCAAAAGAGATACAGTAAGGTAAAATTGTTTATATTGCTTCATGGGAAGACGACATATGTAATTCATAAGAACAATCTTATTATTAGGAGAGTGAGCAGATAGAAGAAACACACACATATGTATATGTATGTGTATGTATGTATGAATTCAAACACATATACATATGAAAATGGATATATATGTTTATGTGTATATGTATATATCAATGGATATGTACATATGTATGTATGTGTGTATATACACACATTTATATGTTTGTGTATATATGTATATATGCCTGCTCATATGTGCATGCATGTGCGCGCATGTGTATTGTACATGTAAACATATTTATATATGTATAAATGTGTCTATATGTCTGTATATATGAGAGCATGCATGCACACATATATAGGGATACACACATGCATGTATGCAAACATGTATGTTTATATCCAGATGTACATATATGTATACATACTTACAGATATATGCATATATGTACATACATTTGCATATATACATATGCATGCATGCATGTGTATATGTGTGTACATATATATGCATAGTTAGGTAGGTATAGATATAGCTATTGATGTATGTATGTTTGTGTGTATAGACACACATATATACACATGCGCACATATGTATACATGCGTACACATATACACGTATGCACATATATGGATACATATGTACTTATACACACATAAGTGCATACATATAAATGTATGTGTGTATATGGATAGATAACTAAAGGTATAGATAAATATAGACATAGACAGTCAGAGGGCACAGGTGGGAGTTGAATATGAAGAGATGGTATCCAAAATATTATTTAGTTGTGTGAGAGTATTGTACTGGAAGAAAGAGAAAGCGAGACATAGTATGTGGTAAATTATCTAATAGAAAAGAGGCAAGAAAAAGCTTTAAAATACAGGGAAGGGAAGGTGAGGGGAGTGAGTGAACCTTACTTTCTTCAGAACTGGATCAATGAGGAAATAAGAAACACAGGCAGTGGGGTAGAGAATCATATCTTACCCTGCAAGAAAAGTAGAAGGGAAAATGGATGTGGTGGTAAAAGTGAGAGCAGATTAAGGGAAAGGGTAATCAGAAGAAAAACACTTTTGAGGAGGGAGGTACATAATAGAAGAAATGGGAGTGGGAAGAATAGGATAGAGGGAAACACCATTCCAATAGTTATTGGGGAAAAAAATGAAGAAAATTTCTCTGATAAAGGTCTTATTTCTCTACATATCGAGAATGGGGTCAAATTTGTAAAACATAAGAGCCTTTCCCCAATTGATAAGTGATCAAAACATATAATCAGTTTTCAAATGAAGTAATAAAAATATTCATAATCATATTGAAAAATAGTATAATATACTTTGAATTAGAGAAGAAATACAAATTTAAATAATTCTGAAGTACTACCTCCTACCTATTAGACTGGCTAATAGGGCAGAAAAGGTAAATGACAAATGTTGGAGGGGATGTGGGAAAACTGAGACATTAATACTGGCAGAGTTGTGAACCAATTCAACCATTGTACAGAGCAATTTGGAACTATGCCCAAAGGAGTATAAAACCACACCCTTTAACTACGTGTGTATCTCAAAAGAGATTTTTTTTAAAAAAAGGAAAAAGACCTATATGTACAAAAATATTATATCAGCACTTTTAGGGGGCAAAAAGTTGGAAATAGAGGGAATGTGCATCATTTGTGGATTTACTAAATAAGTTGTGCTATGTAATTATCATAGAATACTATTATACTTCAAGAAATGATGATCAGGAAGTTCTTAGGGAAAAAAGTGGAAAGATTTGCATGGACTGATACAAAGTGAAATGTGTTTGTTACAAAGTAACAGCAATATTGTGAGTTGATCAGCTGTGAATGACTTCATTACTCTCAGCAATGTAATGATCTATGACAACTCTGAAGGATTTAGAATAAATAAATGCTATTCATTCCCAGAGAAAGGCCAGATGGTGTCTGAATTCAGATTGAAGCATATTTTTCTTTACTTTTTTTCTTGATAGTTTGTCTTTCATAGCTTTTTATCATTGTTTTCTTTCACAGCATGACTATTATGGATATATTTTTGCATAGTTACCCATGTATAATCTACATGAAATTGATTGCCTTCTTAATGGGATGGAGTGAGAGAGGAAAGGAGAGAATTTGAAATTCAAAGTTTAAATACAAATGGTAAAATTGATTTTACACGTAACGGGGGAAAAATAAAAACTAAATAGATACAAAAAGATGAAATTGAAAAGACACCATCAGAGGAGTCTATTACTAGAGGTCAAGGAATACCATTTACAAGAGTTAGGAGAGGAAGAAAAATGCAAAGTTCACCTTCTTTCTTTGCATGTATATAACCTCTATCAAATTGGTTCGGTACATTGTGGGGTTTTTTTTCCCCGAGGCAGGATTGTAATATGATGAAATGGAATAGATATATTCCATTCTACACATTAGCAACACCTACCCATATTAATGTCTATAAATTGATAAAAATGTCAAAATAAATACACTTTTGAAGTCCCACTCTGATATCTCATTGTGGCATGCTAATGATCATTGCTTTGGAAGAGTATATCTAAGGAACACAAGTTCTAATACATTCTATTAAATTAGACAGAGAATGAATGCAAGTTGGGCATCATACTATGTCTTAAATTTTTGAGAATAAGACTCAAAAGGGGCCTGTCCCTATTTCAGTTCGACACCATTGGCATAAACAACCTCATCAAGTGGAAAATGATTTGATGACTAATGTAAAGAGAATAAAGGACAGCTAATTAATAGACTAGTGCTGTACTGATATTCACATAATATTAAAGGAATTGAAGGATGCTACAGTTGAAAGAGTACTAGACTTACAACCAGTCCTAGAGACACTTATGCTCATCTCCCTTGTCTAACATTTGCTTACTGAATATAAATAAACGCGTTGTTTAATGTGTCTGGTACTCAGTTTTTTTTTTTTCTTTTAGCAAAAAGGAGTTCATAACACTTGCAGTGTCTATCTGATAAGGCGTTTGTGAACATATAATGATATAACTAAAATGCTTTTCAAATATCAAGTTCTATACACATTGTAGCCATTGTGGGGACATGTCACAGTGAATTAAAATGAGAAAGACATGGATGAGAACTACACAGAATGTGGAAGAACCTACATGGATTTAACCTGTAAAGAGCTGTGATGCATAATACATTACAGTGAATAAGAGAGTAACTTAAGTATCCACTATGTACATTTAAAATTATATAAAACCCCTATCCCATCTTCCTAGGAAGGGTAAAGAATGACTATAGTAATATATTCTTTAACTCAATTTCTTCTTCATCACCTGGAAAATTCTCTCTTTTTGTGGATAGAACAACCAGAACTTCGAGGCATACCATCCATGCATCAAATGGGAGCCAGTATTCATACTCATGTGCAGGCCTGTCTTCTTCTGGGAAATGAGCCAAGAAATATCAGGCAGGTTGAGTGTCAATGGAGAGCAAGGACTGTGTTTTGCTCATTGCTATGGAGACCCATAAGAAAGACCCAGTTCCTCCTTGAGTAGAACACATGCTAGTCTTTTTCTCCCACAAATCATTTACCATTTTTGTCTTTTTTTGCTGCTGATCCCTTCTTTCTTCTCTGTTAAAAGTAGTATCACAAAGAGTTTATAACAATATAATCATTGGAATGACTAAGACGCATAGGAATTCTGGAAAACACATTAAAAACAACCAAAAAAACCTCATGACTCTTTTCCCCAAGTAAAGATCAGGTGACATTTTGCATAGAATGCTTTAGAAACCAAATAACCTGGAATGACCCTGAGATTAAGAGAACAAGATTCCATATACTGCCTGTCTGGACATCCTCTACTCCCTTTTTGGTTCTTGCTGATGATTGAGCCATAGAGTTTTTTTTTTTTTGTTTGTTTGTTTGTTTTGGGTTTTTTTGGTTTTTTGGCTGTTGAAAAGTGAAAACACAAGAGAGAATTTTTAATAACTTATTATCCACACAACTGACTTTTAAATTTCACACGTAAATTGCTTTACTCCTAAAACTGACATTGATAACATAAAGAGGATTCAAATGAAATGATTATGGAAGTTTATAATCAATAAATAATGAATAGAAATTATTTATTAGACAGTAAATCAATGAGAGCAGCTTGTGCCCATTTTCATGTTGTCATGCACATAACAGATAACAAGGCACAATCAATATAAAGCTAATTTCTAGAAGCTGTAAGCAGTGATGGATTTTATAAATATTTATGTGTTCAATATATCAAAGTGGCACACACTCTTTTTGAACACATTAGAATTGTTCTAGATTGGCCAATACTTGTATATATGCATAAACTCTTTAGGAAGACAAGTGAATTAGAAAGCCTTTCATTGCATTCTTTTTGGAAATCTGATCCTGCATAAAAATTTCAATGAGAGCCAATTTTCCATTATTTCACTAACAAATAACATTGGTAGAGTTTAAATACAGGTATCTGATATTGCAGGAATTTTTGACACGAGACAAAAGAATAAAGTGCTCTATATTTGGAGTTCCCTTTTTCTATTCCAGTTCAACTTTACCCTGCACTCCATTCCTACATAATTATTACCTTTGACATCTTTGGACTGAATCTTATCACCTCTGACTTTGGATTCATAGAGTATGGGTTCAAACTCTGAATGCTTCTCAATTTTGAGGAATTCGGGGCAATTATTTAATTTCCCTTTGCTTCAGGATGACCATCTATAAAATGAAGGGTTATAAGAAAGATGTTCTCAAGTTCCTTCCAGGTCTAAGTCTATAACCACATGATCCCGAAACAAACCACTACTATACAGCGGTAAGATGTTACTCTACTCATTCACAAGGCATATTCAAAAGATCTCTCTTAAAAGGCTAGAGTTGGAAGGAATCTAAGATACCACAAACCAGTATGGGAATCACCTCCAGAACAATTCAAAGAAATGGTCATACATTGTCTGTTGTTACAGTGACTGTAAATGTTCAATTGGACAGCATTCTCTTTACATTCAACACATTAAATCAAGTAACATACGTGCTAATGTCAATTTAAAAGCAAGAATTAACGTTTTGTTTAAGCTAACATTTAAATTAATCTATGTTCCCCAAACCTGACTCGCACGGTGGAAAAACTGGGAGCTAGAAGACTGAATTATGGTCTTAACTCTGACACTAATTAGTTCAATAATGAGATACCATTACTTCTCTAAGCTTCAGTTTACATATGAAATGATGACAGTTGATTAAATGACTTCAAACAGTAACCTGAATTTATAACAGACTTTAACATTTTCAAAGTGCTTAATGTGTATTTTATTTTGACCTCACGCCAGCCTTGTCAATTTAGTTCTAAAAGTATTATTATCCCAATTTTACATGTGTAATGTTAATTGTGTTCATGAGAGTTAAAGATTTTTCACACCCATTAATGGGCCTTCCCATTGAGAGATGCTTGATAAAGGGAGATTTGTTTTGTAGAAAGACCCACACCTTTTGTTAATTTATAAGCAAGCACTGGTTCTCAGGGGTCAGTATGCCCTCTGGCTCTTAAAATTATATATATAGCTCTAAGTTGAGATTTGGTTTTGGGACTTAATCATTGGAAGTGTTTGGCCAGATGAGATTCTGGGTAGCCAATAAGAGCCTCCCAGTTTTGAAATGGGCCCCTTCAGATGTTAGTGCTTCCCTCTGGTAACTATGTATGTGTACTAGCTAGGTAATCTTGAGAAAGCTATTTAACCTCACTGATCCTTGTCTTAATAACATGTTGTATCAGCAACATGTTATATATATATATATATATATATATATATATATATATATATATATATATACATATATGTGTGTGTGTGTAATAAGCTCTATGCTGAATAAAAAAAATAACAAACTGAGAGGATATGCTGAAATTAAAGGGGATCCGTGAAGGTTTCCTCTAGAAGATGAGATTTCAGTTAAGAATTAAAAGAAACTAGGAAGGTCAGTAATCAAACTATAGAGGAGTGTTCAGAGTTATGGGAGACAGTCAAAGAGAACATCCACAGTTGAAAGATAAGCATTTTTTTGATGGAACAAAACAATGATATTACAAGAGTACATGACCACGAATAACCTAGGATAAAACTGGGAAGATAGGAGGGAGTTAAGTGATCAAGGACTTTGAATGCCAAATAGAGCATTTTCTATTTCATTTTGGAGGTGTTAAGGAGTCAATGGAGTTTACACAGTAGGAGAGATCACATGGTTAGAATTGTCACTTTAGGAAAATTATTTTAGTGGCTGAATGGAGAATGAATTTGAATTTAGTTACAGACCTACCAGCACATGTAGTGCTAATATGGTACACATAGTAGCCACTATGGATATACTTGTGTATTTCCAGGGTAAATTTGCAAAATACAGACTCTCTTACTCAAACAGGAAACTAAGATATTTATTCAGATACCAGAAAGTCAATTCCACCGTTGTAAAAACAGAGTTTATACACATTACCAGAAAAAGAAGCATGGCCATCCCCAAGCCTTCCCTCCTTCAGGTCTCCTCACAAACAAACTTCCTTAAGCAAAAGTACTCCTCTCCCTCATGCTAGCTGTTCTTCTATGCTCTGCCATCTCCCATTCAAATCTGCCTCACTCTCTCAACTACATCCTTTCAGTTCCACCTGTTTGTCAAACTCCTCCCACCACTGACTTTATGTGACTTAACCTGTGGCATGGGCCAAAGCTCAAAGTAGGTCACATGGGCCAATTAAGGGGCAGGAAAGATCTTCAAATTCCCTTACTATTCCCTTACTGTTTATGGATTACTATTACAGCATGTTAATGCGATAATCCAGGTATGAGGTGGTGAGTTGTTGCACTAATGTAGGAGTAGTGTCAGAAAAGAGAAGGGCATGTACTGGAGAGGTCTTGAAAAGGTTAAATTGACAGGCTTTAGCCCTAGGGGCTGAGAAGTAGTGAAGAGTTCAGGTTGATGCCTACGTTGTGAACATAAAGGCCTGGAGAATGGCACTGAATTTTACAGTAATAGGGAAGATACATGGTTGGGAAGATTTAGTGAAAAAATAAAACGATTTCCATTTTGCAAATGTTTTTAACATGTCTTATAGACATCCAATTTGAATTACCTGAAATGAATTTTGGAGATATGAGATTGAGGAATAGTGGAGAGTGTGGGACATGATTGACAGATTTGAGAATTGTAACAATAGAGATGAAAATTAAATCCACAAGAGCTAATGGTATTACAAAGTGAAGTAGTATAGAGGGTGATGAAAAGAGGTCCCAGGATTGAACCCGGAGAAAGATGGAAGAGGATCCATCATGGAAGATAAAAAAGGAGCAATCAGATAGGTAGGAGGAGAAAATCTGGAAAAAAAGACAGTATTGGGGGAGGAGAGTGTGAAAAATAATGTCAAAGGCTGCAGAGGCATCAAGGAGAATGAGGAATAAGAAAAGATCATTGGATTAGAAAACTAATACGTCATTAGTAATGTTGCATACAACAATTTTGATGGGAAAATAAGATTAGAAACCATATTATAAGGGGTTAAGAAAAGCGTAAAAGGAGAAAAAGTGGAGATATCCATTTTAGATGGACTTTTAAAGGAGTTTAGCTACAAAGGAGAGAAGAGATAGGATGATAAGTAGCAGACATGGCAAGATCAAGTGAGTTTTTTTCAGGGTAGAGGAGAAATGAAAATCGGCATGTTTGTAGGCAATATGGAATGAGATATTTAAACAAGAATAACCTTCAAATTCAGGTTTTTCCTACACTATAAAAAAATGACTTTCTTTTTTATGGATTCTATATTTCCCTTGTTTGTGTACTGTCAATTTTCCCATTGGCAAAAATACACTGGCTGACCAATTTTGAAAAGTGATGCAAGATGAAATTAGGTACAAGACGACACGGAAAGTTGAATCAGCAATAAATATTCATTCAACAAACAATAAATACTACTTCCATGTGTGATTATGAGTGATAATCCATGATAAGTATTATGGAATATAAAGAAGTATCTAGGACAGGGTAAGAGTTAGAGTGGTCTTGGAGAATTTATAATGTAGCAGGGAGAATGAAGACACAAATATAAACAACACTGCTATAAAATAAAAATATAAAATCTACAAAGTTGTAATTATATCATGAAACAGAGTATGGTGAAACATAAACAAATGGATTTCTAAATTGTTCTCATCTTTTGTGAATAGTAGAAGCCTAAGTTTTAAAAAAGTATACGTCCTCTCTCACCCAATAAACTATGTTTACTTTATGGTAGGAGTCATATCTTATGACTCCTTCTATCTTTTTCATTTACTATAATGTGCTATATTAAACAGGTACTTCATAAATGTTTATTTTTTTATTATTTTATTTTTTCCTTTATTTTTATAAATTTATTTATTTAACTTTTTACACTCATTTTCACAAAATTTTGGGTTCCAAATTATCTCCCCTTTTGTCCCCTCCCCCCACTCCAATAGACCGAGCATTATAATTTTCCCTATCACCAATCTGCGCTCTCTTCTATCACCCTTGCTTCCCTTGTCCCCATCTTCTCTTTTGTCCTGTAGGGCCAGATAACTTTCTATTCCCCATTACCTGTATTTCTTATTTCCTAGTATCAAGAACAATACTTGACAACTGTTCCTAAAACTTTGACATCCAATTTCTCTTCATCACTCCCTCCTCACCCATTCCCTTCAGGAAGGCAAGCAATTCAATATAGGCCATATCTGTGTAGTTTTGCAAATGACTTCCATAAGAGTCGTGTTGTGTAAGACTAACAATATTTCCTTCCATCCTATCCTGCCCCCCATTGCTTCTGTTCTCTCTTTGGATCCTTTCCCTCCCCAAGAGTGTTGACTTCACATTGCTTGCTCCTCCCATCGCCCTCCTTTCCATCATTCCCCCCACCCTGCTTATCCCCTTCTCCCCCACTTTACTGTATTGTAAGATAGGTTTTCATACCAAAATGAGTGTGCATCTTATTCCTTCCTGTAGTCGAATTTGATGAGAGTAAACTTCATGTTTTTTTCTCAGCTCTCCTCTTTTTCCCTCCACTAAAAAGTCGCCTGGTTACATCTTCTATGAGAGATAATTTGCTCCATTCAATTTCTCCCTCTCTCCTCCCAATACATTTCCCTCTCATCGCTTCATCTTTTTAAGATATGATCCCATCCTATTCAATTCACTCTGTGCTATCTGTCTCTGCGTGCGTAAATGTGTGTATGTGTGTGTGCACACATGTGCGTGTGTGCATGCGTGTGTGAGTGTTTGCGTATGTGAGTGTGTGTGTGTGTGTGTGTGTGTGTGTGTGTGTGTAATCCCACCAACTACCCAGATACTGAAAAGTTTTAAGAGTTACAAATATTGTCTTTCCATGTAGGAATGTAAACAGTTCACTTCTGGTAAGTCCCTTATGACTTCTCTTTGCTGTTTACTTCTTCATGCTTCTTCTCATTCTTGTGTTTGAAAGAAATTTTCTTTTCAGCTCTGGTCTTTTCATCAAGAATGCTTGAAAGTCCTCAATTTCATTGAAAGACCATTTTTTTCCCCTGAAGCATTATCCTCAGTTTGGCTGGGTAGGTGATTCTTGGTTTTAGTCCTAGTTCCTTTGACTTCTGGAATATCCTATTCCAAACCCTTCGATCCCTTAATGTAGAGGCTGTCAATCTTGTGTTATCTTGATTGTGTTTCCACAATACTTGAATTGTTTCTTCCTAGCTGGTTGCAATATTTTCTCCTTGACCTGGGAATTTTGGAATTTGGCCACAATATTCCTAGTGATTTCTCTTTTTGTATCTCTTTCAGGTGGTGAACAATGGAATCCTTGAATACTTATTTTGTCCTCTGGTTCTAGAATAACAGGGCAGTTTTCCTTGATAATTTCATGAAAGATGATGTCTAGGCTCTTTTTTTGATCTTGGCTTTCAAGTACTCCCATAATTTTTAAATTGTCTCTCTTGGATCTATTTTCCAAGTCAGTTGTTTTTCCAATGAGAACAACTGTTTAGTATTGTTGTTGCTACTAGGAAAGAAGGCATACAGTTAATGAGGAATAGAAAATCATCTGGCCCTACAGGAGAAAAGAGAAAATGGAGACAAGAGAAGGGAGGGATGACAGAAGAGAGGGCAGATTGGAGATAGGGAAAATTAGATTGCTTGGGGTATTGGGGTGGGGGAGGGGATAAGAGGGGAGAAAATTTTGAACCCAAAATTTTGTGAAAATGAATGTAAAAAGCTAAATAAATAAATAAATAGAATGCAAAAAGTAGTGGAGCCAAGATGGTGGAGTAGAAAGACTCACGTATGCTAGCTCTGAACCCACAGCCCATATATTTCCTGCAAGAAGAACACCCCACGAATTCTGGATCACTGCAAGGGGCTCAGAAACACAGTGGAAAAGATTTCCATTCCAGAGTGCCCTGGAGAGCCGTTCCCAGAGGTGTATCAGAAAGTGGAGTCCACCCCTGAGCTGCCCTGGTCGCGTGGCCGAGAGGAGCAGATCTGAGCAGGCTTCAGGGACGGAATGTCTGGCGGCCAGAAAGGTCCCTCCACCCACAGACGCTCCAGGTCAGTGAGAGAGACTTCTGGGCTGGCCGAGAGGGGAGCGTGGTGTCTCCGTGTCTCGGGCCCCCTCGGGAGGCAGTGGCAGAGGCAGCACCAGCGGCCCGGGACAGCAGGCAGCAGCAGGTAGAAGTTCAGGTCTCTGCATAAACCCCCTGAGGGAACTGAGCCTGGGGGGCGGCACTTTCCACACCCGAGCACCAGAACTTGGGCTCACATTGAATAGCAGCCACTCCCGCTGTGGAAAGCCCATTTGAATCTCAGACCCCAAGCACTAGCTGGGCGGATCTAGGCAGGGGTGGACAGGAATCTCGGAAGTCAAGTAACTGGCTGGGAAAATGCCCAGAGAAGGGAAGAAAAATAAGACTATAGAGAGCTACTTTGAAGGGTTGCAAATGTTCCCGCCATTCAGTTCTGATGACGAAGTAATATTCTTACCATCGGGGATAGATGTGGAGGTCGGGGCCTCTGTATCCTAGACATCACAGGGGGATGTCCGGTGGGCTTAGGCCATGGAAGAGCTCGGTAAGGATTTTGAAAATCAAGTTAGACAGGTGGAGGAAAAACTGGGAAGAGAGGTGGGAGAGATGGGGGAAATGCATGAAAAACGGGTCAATGCCTTGGTAAGGGAGACCCAGGGAAATGCTGAAGAAAATAACACCTTGAAAAATAGGCTCACTCAATTGGCAAAACAGGTTCAAAAAGCCAATGAGGAGAAGAATGCTTTCAAAAGCAGAATTAGCCAAATGGAAAAAGAGATTCAAAAGCTCACTGAAGAGAATAGTTCTTTCAAAATTAGAGTGGAACAGATGGAGTCTAATGACTTCCTGAGAAACCAAGAAATCATCAACCAAAACCAAAAGAATGAAAAAATGGAAGAGAATGTGAAATATCTCATGGGAAAAACAACTGACCTGGAGGATGGATCCAGGAGAGACAATTTAAAAATTATGGGACTACCTGAAAGTCATGATCAAAAAAAGAGCATAGACATCATCTTTCATGAAATTATCCAAGAAAACTGCCCTGATATTCTAGAACCTGAGGGCAAAATAAGTATTAAAAGAATCGATCGATCGCTGCCTGAAAGAGATCCAAAAAGAGAAACTCCTAGGAACATTTTGGCCAAATTCCAGAACTCCCAGGTCAAGGAGAAAATATTGCAAGCAGCTAGAGAGGAACAATTCCAGGATTGTGGAAATACAATCAGGATAACTCAATATCTAGCAGTCTCTACATTAAGGGATTGAAGGGCATGGAATAGGATATTCCAGAAGTCAAAGGAACTGGGACTCAAACCAAGAATCACCTACCCAGCAAAACTCAGTATAATACTTCCGGAGAAAATACGGTCTTTCAATGAAACAGAGGACTTTCAATCATTCTTGATGAAAAGACCAGAGCTGAAAAGAAAATTTGACTTTCAAAACAGGAAGGAGAAGAAGCATGAAAAAATAAACAGCAAAGAGAAGTCATAAGGGACTTCCCAAAGGCGAACTGTTTACATTCCTACATGGAAAGACAATATTTGTAACTCTTAAAACGTTTCAGTATCTGGGTAGTTGGTGAGACCACACACACACATACACACACACGTACATCTGTGCACACAGGCACACATACACACATTCATACAGATACAGAGACAGAGAGCACAGAGTGAATTGATTAGGATGGGACCATATGTTAAAAGAAATTAAGGTAAATCGTGTGAGAGAAATGTAGGGGGAGGAAAGAGGGTGAAATGGAATGGGGTAAATTATATCTCATTCAAGAGGCAAGCAGGAGTCTTTTTAGTGGAGGGAAAAAGAGGAGAACCAAGAAAAATAAAACAAGAAGTTTACCCTCATCACATTTGACAAAAGGAAGGAATAAAATGCACACTCATTTTGGTATGAAAATCTATCTTACAATACAGGAAAGTGGGGGAGAAGGAGATAAGTAGGGGGGGGATGATGGTAGGGAGGGCAATGGCTGGATTGAGCAATTTGAAGTCAACACTCAGGGAGGGACAGGATCAAAATATAGAATAGAAACAATGGGGGACAGGATAAGATGGAGGGAAATACAATTAATGTTACACAACACAACTATTATCGAAGTCATTTGCAAAGCTACACAGATATGGCCTATATTGAATTGCATGCCTTCCGAAAAGGAATGGGTGGGAAGGGAGGGATGGGAAGAATTTGGAACTCAAAATGTTATGAACAACTGTTTAGTATTGTTGTTGCTACTAGGAAATAAGTAATACAGTTAATGGGGAATAGAAAGTCATTTGGCTCTACAGGACAAAAGAGAAGATGGGGACCAGAGAAGGGAGGAAGGATAGAAGAGAGGGCAGATTGGAGATAGGAAAAATTAGATTGCTCAGTGTATTGGGGTTGGTGAAGGGGATAAAAGGGGAGAAAATTTGGAACTCAAAATTTTTTGAAAATGAGTGTAAAAAGTTAAATAAATAAATTTTAAAAAAAGAATACAAAAAAAAAAAGACTTGATGTCATTCAGAAGTAAGAGCAAAGACAGTTGGATGGAAATTTTAGGCAAATATATTTAGGCCAATTATAGAGAAGATTGTTTGCTTGTTTAATATTCATTTTTCAAATAGGCCAAGTCACTGTCAAGATCCGTAGTTTAAGTGTGGACGGGTGGGCAGGGGTCTAGAGTGGAAAAATTTCAAGAAGTCCTGACCTAGACTTTGTTATGTGATAATGTAGTATAATGTAGTCAGTAGTCAGATTCAGAGTCATGACTTAATTCCAGACTCTCTAAATATAAAGACAGTATTTCTATTGGTGTTTTACAGGTGACTGCTCAGGTCACATCTAGATCTTGGGTTCTTTGATTCTATAAGAATCTTCCATTTTTAAAATTTTAATTAATTTATTTAAGTTTTCAACATTAATTTGCTTCATTTCCACAAAATTTTGACGTCCCAATTTTCTCCCTATTTCTCCCCTCCCCACTCCAAAACTCCGAGCATTCTAATTACCTCTATCATCAATCTGCCCTCCCTTATAATATCTGTCCCATCCCTTATACCTGTCTTCTCTTTCGTCCCGTAAGACAAGATAAATTTCTATACCCCATCACCTGTATTTCTTATTTCCTAGTTGCATGAAAGAACAATACTCAACAATTGTTCTTAAAACTTTGAGTTCCAACTTCTCTTCCTCCCTCCTTCCCCACCCATCCCCAATGAGAAGGCAAGTAATTCAATATAGGCTTAACTATGTAGTTTTGAAAATGATTCCATAGTAGTCATGTTGTGTAAGACTAACTATATTTCCCTCCATCCTATCCTGCTCCCTCATTTCTTCTATTCTCTCTTTTGACCTTGTCCCTCCCCAAGAGTGTTGACTTTTATTTGCTACTTCCTCCCATTGCCTTCCCTTCCATCACCCCCCAATCCTGCTTATCCCCTTCTTCTGCACTTTCTTATATTGTAAAATAGGTTTATATACCAAAATGAATGTGCATTTTATTCCTTCCTTGAGTCAAATGTGATGAGAGTAAGCTTCCTGTTTTCTCTCTCACCTGCACCCTTTTTCCCTCCACCAAAAAGTCTGTTACTTCCTCTTTTCTGAGAGATAATTTGCCCTATTCCATTTCTACCTTTTTTCCTCCCAATACATTCCACTTTCACACCTTAATTTCATTTTTATAGATATGATCTCATCCTATTCAATTCACCCTGTGTTGCCGTGTGTTGTGTGTGTGGCGGGGGAGGGGCACACAATACCACCACCTACTGAGATACTGGATGAAGTTTCAAGAGTTACAAATGTTGTCTTGCCATGTAGGAAGGTAAACGGTTCAAATTTAGTAAGTCTCTTATGGTTTCTCTTTCCTATTTACCTTTCAATGTTTCTCTTGATTCTTGTGTTGAAAATCAGATTTTCTTTTCAGCTCTGGTCTTTTCCTCAAGAATGCTTGAAAGTCCTCGATTTCATTGAAAGATCATCCCCCCACCCAAAGTATCACACTCAATTTTTCTGGGTAGGTGATTCTTGGTTTTAGTTCTAGTTCTTTTGACTTCTGGAATATCATATTCCATGCCCGTCAGTCTATTAATGCAAAAGCTGCTAGATCTTGTCTTATCCTACTTGTATTCCTACAATACTCAAATTATTTCTTTCTAGCTGCTTGCAATATTTTCTCCTTGACCTGGGAACTCTGAAATTTGGCTCCAATATTACTAGGAGTTTATCTTTTTGGATCTCTTTGAGGAGATGATTGGTGGATTCTTTAGATATTTCTTTTGCCCCCAGGTTCTAGAATATTAGGGCAGTTTTCCTTGCAAATTTCATGAAAGATGATGTCTAGGCTCTTTTTTTGATCATGGCTTTCAAATAGTCTCATAATTTTTACAATGTCTCTCCTGAATCTATTATGCAGGTCAGTCACTTTTCCAATGAGACATTACACATTATCTTCATTTTTCATTCTTTTGCTTTTGTTTTGTAATTTCTTGGTTTATCATAAAATCATTATCTTGCATCTGCTTCATTCTAATTTTAAAGAACTATTTTCTTCAGTGAGCTTTTGCACTTCCTTTTCCATTTGGCTAATTCTGCTTTTTAAAACATTCTTCTCCTCACTGACTTTTTGAACCTTTTTTGCCAATTGAGGTAGCCTTTTTTAAAGGGGTTATTTTCTTCAGCATTTTTTTGCAGTCTTCTTTAGGAAGCTGTTGACTCGCTCTTCCTGATTTTATTGCATCATTCTCATTTCTCTTCCCTATTTTTCCTCCATCTCTTTTACTTGATTTTAAAATCCTTTTTCAGCTCTTTCATGTCCTGAGACCATTACATATTTATTTTGGAAGTTTGGGATGCAGAAATCTTTACTTCCTCTGAAGTTATGCATTGTTCTTCCTCCTCCCCTAGGATAGAAGAAAATACCTGTTCACCAAGAAACTTGCCATTTATACTCTTGTTTTTCCCCTTTTGGGGGCATTTTCTCAGTAATTTACTACACTTTTGAGTCTTTTGTCAAGAGCAAAGCATACTCTGGGAATGTGTAAGTTCTCAGTTCCTCTAAGGTGGCACAATCAAGGGAGTGGAGTTTACTCCTCTCCTGGCCTATGTGCTAATCTGTGAGCAACCACAAGCACTCTGTTCTGGCCAGGATCTGTGAGCACAATTCCCTCTCCAAAACCACGTCAATCTCCACCATGGCAGCACTTTTCCTCAACCTAGGGAGTCACTCAGGGCTGAGATTCAGATCAGCCACTCAGTTCTCTCAGGGGCTTTAGGCCAAGGGCTCCAAAAAATGGATGCTGTCACTGCAGTGACTGCTGTCAGAAGTCCACAACTCATTCCCTTCTCCGGGGTGAAAGACTTCTCTGATTGAACTTTCAAGGTGTCTTTTGAGTTTGTAAGTTGAGCAACGTGACTGCACTCTGCTCTGTACCTGGTGCAATATACTTTCCAGTCAGGCTTCTAGGCTTCCTTGGACTGGAATTCTCTTTTGCTCTGTTGTTTTGTGACTTCTGCTGCACTAGAATTTGTTTTGAGTCATTTTTACAATAATTTTGTGGACTATGGGGGAGAGCTTTTATAGAACCACCTTTTTCCTCTGCCATCTTGGCTCTATCCTCCAGAGAATAAAGTAATCATCAAAAGAATCTACCAGTCACCTCCTGGAAGAGATCTCTAATTCAAAAAGAATATTGTAGCCAAATTTCAGAATTGGCAGATGAAGGAGAAAATACTGCAAGAAGCCAAAATGAAACAATTTAAATATGGTGGAACCACTGTCTGAATTATGGAGGACCTTGTAGATTCTACATAAAATAGGATTGGAAGGCTTGATATATGATAATCTGTAAGGCAAAGGAGCTTGAAGTAAAACTAAGGATCAATTACCCAGAAAAATTCATCATAATTTTTCAGGGAAAGAGAAGAATATTAAATAACAAAGGGGACTTCCAAACCTTCCTGATGAAAAGACCAGAGCTCAACAGAAAACTTAATCTGAATATGCAAGTCTCAAGAGAGGCATTAATTGGTAAACAGGAAAGAAAAAATAACATGAGTCAATAGGAATAAACTGTTTAGATCCTTACATGGGAAGATGATACTTGTGACGCCTGAGATCTCTATTACTATTACAACATTTACAATGGCTCTACAAACATGAAGGGCATGGGTGTATGTTGAGTTTGATGTGATGATTAAAAAAAAACTAATTATGTGGTGAAAGGAGATTGTACTGAAAGAAGAGGAAAGGAAGGGGCAAAAAGGATAAATTACATCATGTGAACTAGTGCAAAGACTTATTTCAATAGAGGGCAAGAATTGAGAGAGTTGAGCATTCTTTGTACTTTACTCTCATCAGATTTGGCTCAAAGAGGGAATAATATACTCAGGTGTAGAAACCTAAGTTTTCCCACAGAAACTAGTAGGGAAAATAGAAAGTAAAGGAAGGGGGTGATAGAATACAGGACAAACTGAGGGAGGTAGTGGTCATAATTTCCTACCTCTCATGAGGTAGGAAAGGGATAAAGGAGAGAAAATAAGCATTAATGGGTGGATGTGATGGAGAGAAAGGCAAAGAAAGTAATCATAACTGGATTTCTGAATGTAATGAATTCTCTCATGAACAGGCAACCTAGTGCAGAAAAAAAAGAAAGCTATGCATAAATCAATAGCTTATACCAAGATAAATTCAAAATGGATACAACATAAATAAAAAGGCTGATACCATTAGCAAACCGGGAGACCAAAAAATAGTTTACTGGTCAGATCAATGGAGAATCGAGGAATTCATAACAAAAAAGTGATAGAGAAAATTTTGAAATACCAAAAAAAGCTAATTTTGATTATATTAAGTTGAAAAGAATTTTCAAAAATAAAGCCAATGCAACCAAGATTGAGAGAGAAGCAGAAAGTCAGGAAAAAAATTTACACCCAGTGTCTCTGATAAAGGCCTCATTTTAAATATATATGAAATAGAATCAAATTTATAGGAATGCAATTCATTCTCCAATTTGCAAATGCTTGAATGATAGAAACAGGAAGCTTTGAATTGTGGAAATTTAAATTATCTATAATCAAATAAAAAAACTGCTCTAAATTACTATTGATTAGAGAGATGCTAATAAAAACAGCTCTGAGGCATACATCACATTGGCTAAAATGACAAAATACAGAAATGATAAATGTTGGAGAAGTTCTGGGAAAATTAAAGCACTAATATGTCATTTATGGAGTTGTAAACTTATTCAACCCTTCAGGAGATCAATTTATAATTGTGAAAAAAGGCCTAAAACTGTTCATACCCTTTGACCCAGAAATAAAATTCCTATATCCCACCTAGTTCATAATAATGGAAAAAGGACAAACACCTACAAAAATATTTATAGTAGTTGTTTTTCTTCCTTCCTGCCATATCCCAACTCTCTTTCAGAAATGGCATACAATTTTATATAGGTTCTACATATACATTCCTATTAAATACATTTTCACCGTAGTTATGTTGCATAGAAAAGTTAAAATTAATGGGAGAAATTATAAAACAAAATGTGAAAGAATTCATTTCTACTTCATTCTCCTTCATTCTGTGATCGAATTCCATAGCTCTTTCTCTAGATATGGGAGGTATTTTGCCTCAAGAAACCATTGGGAATTTTTAAAGTCCTTGCATTGCAATGAAGTTCTAAGTCTACAACAAAAATTCTTAGCATACATTGGTTGTTGCTGTATGCTAAGATCTCCTGGTTCTGATCCTTTCACTCACGATCAATTCAAATAATTATTTACAGACCTCTCTGAAGTCTCCCTTTTCATCATTTTTTTTTTGATAAAATTTTATTTATTTAACTTTTACATTCATTTTCACAAAATTTTGGATTCCAAATTTTCTCCCCTTTTATCCCCTCCCCCACCCCAATTAACCGAGCAATCTAATTTTCCCTATCTCCAATCTGCCCTCTCTTCTCTCATCCCTCCCTCCTCTTGTCCCCATCTTCTCTTTTGTCCTGTAGGGCCAGATGACTTTCTATTCCTCATTAACTGTATGTCTTATTTCCTAGTAGCAACAACAATACTAAACAGTTGTTCCTAAACTTTGAGTTTCAAATTCTCCCCATCCCTCCCTCCCCACCCATTCCCTTTGGGAAGGCAGGCAATTCAATATAGGCCATATCTGTGTAGTTTTGCAAATGACTTCTATAACAGTCGTGCTGTGTAAGACTAACTGAATGACTCTCCATCCTATCCTGCCCCTCATTATTTCTATTCTGTCTTTTGATCCTGTCCCACCCCAAGAGTGCTGACTTCAAATTGCTCCCTCCTCCCATTGTCCTCCCTTCATTCATTCCCCCTTGCTTATCTCCTTCTCCCCCACTTTCCTGTACTGTAAGATAGGTTTTCATACCAAAATGAGTGTGCATTTTATTCCTTCCTTTAGTCAAATGTGATAAGGGTAAATTTCTTCTTTTTTTTTCTCAGCTCTCCTCTTCTTCCCTCCACTAAAAAGTCTCCTGGTTGCCTCTTAAATGACATATAATTCACCCCATTCCATTTCAGCTTCTTTCCTCCCCCTACCTTTCTCTCTCACCATTTACCTTAATTTCTTTTAAGATATGGTCCCATCCTATTCAATTCACTCTGTGCTCTCTGTCTCTGTATGAGCATGCATGTATGTGTGTGCATGCACACGTGTACATGTGTGTGTATGTGTGTGTATGATCCCACCAACTACCCAGATACTGAAATTTTCAAGAGTTGCAAATATTGTCTTTGCATGTAGGAATGTAAACAGTTCACTTTTGGTAAGTCCCTTATGACCTCTCTTTGCTGTTTACTTTTTCATGCTTCTTCCCATTCTTGTGTTTGAAAGTCAAATTTTCTTTCCAGCTCTGGTCTTCTTATCAAGAATGCTTGAAAGTCCTCTGTTTCATTGAAAGACCATATTTTCCCCTGAAGTATTATACTCAGTTTTGCTGGGTAGGTGATTCTTGGTTTGAGTCCCAGTTCCTTTGACTTCTGGAATATCCTATTCCATGCCCTTCGATCCCTTAATGTAGAAGCTGCTAGATCTTGAGTTATCCTGATTTTATTTCCACAATACTGGAATTGTTTCTTTCTAGCTGCTTGCAAGATTTTCTCCTTGAGCTGGGAGTTCTGGAATTTGGCCACAATGTTCCTAGGAGTTTCTCCTTTTGGATCTCTTTCAGGTGGTGATCGATGGATTCTTTCAATACTTATTTTGCCCTCTGGTTGTAGAATGTCAGGGAAGTTTTCCTTGATAATTTCATGGAAAATGATGTCTAGGCTCTTTTTTTGATCATGACTTTCAGGTAGTCCCATAATTTTTAAATTGTCTCTCCTGGACCTATTTTCCAGGTCAGTTGTTTTTCCCATGAGATATTTCACATTCTCTTCCATTTTTTCATTCTTTTGGTTTTGTTTTGTGATTTCTTGGTTTCTCAGGAAGTCATTAGACTCCATCTGTTCCACTCTAATTTTGAAAGAACTATTCTCTTCAGTGAGCTTTTGAACCTCTTTTTCCATTTGGCTAATTCTGCTTTTGAAAGTATTCTTCTCCTCATTGGCTTTTTGAACCTCTTTTGCCAATTGAGTGAACCTATTCTTCAAGGTGTTATTTTCTTCACCATTTTTCTGGGTCTCCTTTACCAAGGTATTGACCCGTTTTTCATACTTTTCTTAGATCTCTCTCATTTCTCTTCCCAGTTTTCCTCCACCTGTCTAACTTACTTTTCAAAATCCTTTTTGAGCTCTTCCAAGGCTTGAGCCCACCCGACATCCTCCTGGGATGTCTGGGATACAGAGGCCCTACCCTCCACATCTTTCCCTGATGGTAAGTATATTTCCTCGTCATCAGAATTTAAAGGAGGGAATATTTGAACCTGCTCAAAGAAGCTCTCTATAGTCTTCTTTTTCTTCTCTTTTCTGGGCCTTTTCCCAGCTAGTTACTTGACTTCTGAGATTCCTGTGCACCCCTGCCTAGATCCGCCCAGCTAGTGCTTGGGGTCTGAGATTCAAATGGGCTTTCCGCGGCAGGCACGGCTGCTATTCAGTGTGAGCTTAAGTTCTGGAGCTTGGGTGGGGGCAGGGCCGCCTCCCAGGCTCTGTTCCCTCAGGGGCTTTATGCAGAGACCTTCAGTAATGGAGTGGGTGGGGACAGGGCCACCTCCCAGTCTCAGCTCCTTCAGGTTGTTTATGCAGAGACCTTCAGTAATGAAGATCCTGCCTGCTCGGTGAGTCCCGGGAGGCCGCTGCTGCTGCCTCTGCCCCTGCCTCTGCCTCCGCCGCTTCCTCCCGCAGGGGCCCAAGTCATGGAGACACCCTGCTCTCCTCTTGGCCAGCCTAGACTTCTCTCTCACTGACCTGTAGCATCTGTGGGAAGAGGGACTTTCCCGGCTGCTGGAGATTCCGTCCCTGAAGCCTGCTTGGATCTGCTCCTCTGGGGCCGCAGCCAGGGCAGCGCTGGGGTGGGCTCCGCTGTCCAGGGCTCAATGGACCCTTGGGGACGGCTCTCCAGGGCTCTCTGGAATGGAAATCTCTTCCACTGTGTTTCTGCACACCCTGCAGTGATTCAGAACTTGTGCGGAGCTCTTCTTACATTAAATCCATGGGCTGTGGGTTCGGAGCTAGCATACGTGAGTCTTTCTACTCCGCCATCTTGTTCCACCACTTCATCATTTCTTAAAACACAATAATATTCCAATAAATTCATATACCACAATTTGTTCAGTCATTCCCCAATTGATGGGCATCCCTTTGATTTCCAGTTTTGGGCTGCCACAAACAGAGCTGCTATAAATATTTTTGCACTTGTGGGACATTTCCCATTTTTATGATCTCTTTGGTATACAGTCCTAGAGGTGGTATTGCTTGGTCAAAGGGTACCCACCTCTCTCTAAAGATTTGGGCATAGTTCCAAATTGCGCTCTAAAATGATTGGATAAATACATTATTCCTTGCTCCACTAATTTGTTTAGAGTATCAATCTTTATGACTTCGTCATGTACCCATTTGCACTTTATTCTTGTGTATAGTGTCAGTTTTTGATCTATATCCAATTTCTACCACACTGCTATCCAGTATTCCCGGGAATTTTTGAGTTCTTATCCCAGAAGCTGGGTTCCTTGTGTAAATCAAAGCACAGATTGCTATGTTCATGGATTACTCTATTTTGAGTACTTAACTCATTCCACTTGGCCACAGCTCTCTTTCTTAGCCAGTACCAAGCAACTTTTGATAATTGCTGCTTTACAACACAATCTGAGATGTGGTAGAGTTAGACCACCTTCGATAACATTTCTTTTCATTAGTTCCCTTGTTATTCAGGACGTTTTGTTCTTCCAGATGCATTATTATTTTTTCAGCTCTAGAAAACAATTATCTGATACCATTTTTAAAATAAATTTGTTTATTAAACTTTTTACATTCATTTTCACAAAATTTTGAGTTCCAAATTTTCTCTCCATTTGTCCCCTCCCCCCAACCAAATACACCTAGCATTCTAATTGCCCCTATTATCAATCTGCCCTCTCTTCTATCATCCCTCCCTTCCCTTGACCCCATCTTCTCTTTTGTCCTTTATGGCCAGATAACTTTCTATGCCCCATTACCTGTATTTCTTATTTCCTAGTAGCAAGAACAATACTCAACAGTTGTTCCTAAAACTTTGAGTTCCAAATTCCACCCATACCTCCCACCCCACCCATTTGCTTTGGAAGGAAGGCAATTCAATATAGCCCATATCTGTGTAGTTTCGTAAATGACTTCCATAATGGTCGTGTTGTGGAAGACTAACTATACTTCCCTCCATCCTGTCCTTCCCCCCATTTTTTCTATTCTGTCTTTTGAGCCTGTCCCTCCCCAAGAGTGTTGACTACAAATTGCTCCCCCCTCCTATTGCCCTCACTTCCATCATTACCCCCCACCCTACTTATCTCCTTCTCCCCCTCTTTTATGTACTGTGAGATGGGTTTTCATACCAAAATGAGTGTTCACTTTATTCCTTCCTTTAGTCGAATGTGATGAGAGTAAAATTCATGTTTTTCTCTCAGCTCTCCTCTTTTTCCCTCCACTAAAAGTCTCCTGCTTGCATCTTTTATGAGAGATAATTTGCCCCATTACATTTCACCCTGTTTCCTCCCAATATATTTCTCTCTCACCGTTTACCTTAATTTTTTAAAGATATGATCCCATCCCATTCAATTCACTCTGTGCTCTCTGTCTCTCTGTGTGTGCTTGCATGCCTGTGCCTGTGTGAGTGTATGTGTGTGTGCATATGTGTGTGTCTGTGTGTGTATGTATAATCCCACCAGCTACCTAGATACTGAAAAGTTTCAAGAGTTACATATATTGTCTTTCCATGTAGGAATGTATACAGTTCAACTTTGGTGAGTCCCTTATGACTTCTCTTTGCTGTTTACTTTTTCATGCTTCTTCTCATTCTTGTATTTGAAAGTCAAATTTTCTTTTCAGCTCTGGTCTTTTCATCAAGAATGTTTGAAAGTCCACTATTTCCATTTTTTCCCCAGAAGTATTATCCTCAGTTTTTCTGGGTAGGTGATTCTTGGTTTTAGTCCTAGTTCCTTTGACTTCTGGAATATCCTATTCCAAGGCCTTTGATCCCTTAATGTAGAAGCTGCTAGAACTTGGGTTATCCTGATTGTATGTCCATAATACTGGAATTGTTTCTTTCTAGCTGCTTGCAATAATTTCTCCTTTACCTGGGAACTCGGGAATTTGACCATAGTGTTCCTAAGAGTTCCCCTTTTTGGATCTCTTTCAGGCGGTGATTGGTGGATTCCTTCAATACATATTTTGTCCTCTGGTTCTAGAATATCTGGGCAGTTTTCCTTGATAATTTCATGAAAGATGATGTCTAGGCTCTTTTTTTGATCATGGCTTTCAGGTGGTCCCATAATTTTTAAATTTCTCTCCTGGATCTATTTTCGAGGTCAGGTGTTTATCCAATGAGATATTTCACATTCTCTTCCACTTTTTCATTCTTTTGGCTTTCTTTGGTGATTTCTAGGTTTCTCAAAATGTCATTAGCCTCCATCTGTTCCATTCTAATTTTGAGAGAACTGTTTTCTTCTGTGAGCTTTTGAACCTCCTTTTCCATTTGACTAATTCTGCTTTTGAAAGCATTCTTCTCCTCATTGGCTATTTGAACCTGTTTTGCCAATTGAGTTAGCCTTTTTTTGAAGGTGTTATTTTCTTCAGCATTTTTTTGGGTCTCCTGTAGGAAGATATTGATCTGTTTTCCATGTTTTTCTTGCATCTCTCTCATTTCTCTTCCCAGTTTTTCTTCCTCCTGTCTAACTTGATTCTCAAAATCCTTTTTGAGCTCTTCCATATCCTGAGCCCATTGGATATCCATTTCGGAGGTTTGAGATACAGCGGCCTTGACTTCTATGTCTTTCCCTGATGGTAAGCATTGTTCTCCCTCATCATAATGGAAAGGAGGAAACATCTGTTCACCAAGAATGTAATCTTCTATGGTCTTATTTTTTTCCTCTTTTCTGGGCATTATCCCAGCCAGTTACTTGACTTCTGAGATTCCTCTCCACCCCTGCCTCACTAGCTCTTGGGGTCTGAGATTCAAATGATGCTTCCCAGACTCTGTGCTTTCAAGGGGGCGGGGCTGCTATTCAGTGTGAGATTAAGTTCAGGTTCTCAGGTGGGGGCAGGTCCGCAGCCTCACAGGGCTCTGTTCCCTCAGGGGGGTTATGCAGAGACCTTCCACTATGGAACCGAACCCCATCTTGCTCCGGGAGCTCCTGGCCGTTGCTTCCCCCACTGCTTCCTCCCGAAGAGGCCTGAGTTTTGGAGACACCATGCTACCCTCTCAGCCAGCCCAGAAGTCTCTCTCACTGACCTGTAGCGCCTGTGGTTTGAGGGACCTTCATGGCCGCCTGAGACTCCGTCCCTGAAGCCTGCTCCAATGTGTTCCTCTTTGGGCCACGGGGCCATGGTAGGGTTGGGCTCTGCTCCAGGTCCGGTGTGTGATGGACCTTTGGGGTCAATTTCTCAGGGCTCTCTGGAACAGAAATCTCTTCCACTCCATTTTTGCATGGCTTCCACTGCCCCAGAATTTGTTGGGAGTTCTTTTTACAGGTAATTTATGGGCTGTGTGTTTTGAGCTAGCATATGTGAATCTTTCTACACCACCATCTTCACTCCTCCCTCCAAGATCCTGATACCATTTTTTAAAGATAATCATCATCTCATTAAGATTGTCAAATTATGGGTCTACAGTTGGGCAAATTAATTTCTAATTTTTTTTTTTTTTTAAATTTCATCCTCATTGGAGTTGAGTTCACATTTTTTTTTATATTGGTAGTTTGCTTTCATGGATCTTTCAAGGTCAACAGGAGGAGGGAGAGGGCATTTACTGATTTAAGTCAATATATCATGATCTTACAAAAGAAAATTCATGTGAGACTAATGGTAAACATGAAGTACAATCAATAATATACGACTTTTTCATTTTTCATGGTATTATTTATCTGTTTATGTTGTAACAATTATTGTGACTGCATATGTAATGTGGTGTTTATAGTTTCTTTATGTTTTAGCTCATGATTTTTACTTTAAAAAATGATAGAGCTTTGCTTAAGTTAATCCCAGTTACTGATTTATCTCTATATGTTTATGTGACTGTGAATTGTTTGCCTAGTACTACACTCTTCATCTGAGGCATTGTCTAGTTTGAACTATAAGGACCAAGATGTCCATCTCTCTTATTTCCTGGTTTTATCAGAAATGTATCTAGCTTATCTCCATTGCATATAATGCTTACTGAAGGTTTTAGGTAGATATTGCCTAAAATTTTATGGAAAGTTCCCTTTATTCCTATGCTCTCCAACATTTTAAATAGGAACTGGTGTTGTATTTTGTCAAAAGCTTTTTCTGCACCTACTGAAATAATCATGTGGTTTGTGTTAGTTCTGTTGTTGATTTGATCAATAATGCTAATACTTTTCTTAATAGAGAACCACCCCTGCATTCATGGTATTAATCATACCTGATCATAATGCATTATTCTCGTGCTGAGTTGCTGCATTTTTTTGCTAAAATCTTTTTTAAATTTTTTGCCTCTATATTCATTAGAGAAATTGGTCGATAATTTTCTTTCTGTGCTCTGTCTCTTCTTGGTTTAGGGATCAAAACAATATTTGTATCATAAAAAGAATTGGGGAGGACTTTTTCTCCCCCAATTTTCCAAAATAGTCTATATGGTATTGGAATTAACTGTTCTTTAAATGTTTGATAGAATTGACTTGTACATCCATCTAGCCTTGGAGAATTTTTGCTACGAAGTTCATTGATGCCTTGTTCAATTTCTTTTTATGAGATAAGGTTGTTTAAGTATTCAACTTTCTATTCTGTTAATCTGGGCAACAAATGCCTTTTTTAAAAAAATACTTATACATCTCATTTAGATTGTCGAATTTTTGGGCATAAAGTTGGGCATAGTAATTTCTAATTATTATTTTAATTTCCTTCTCATTGGAGGTGAGATCACCCCTTTCATTTTTGGTAATGGTAATTTGGTTATATTCATTCTGATTTTTTAATCAAATTGATGAAAAGTCTATGAATTTTATTAGTTTTTTCATAATACCAGTTAGTTTCATTTATTAGTTAAATAGTTTTCTTAATTTCAACTTTATTAATCTCTCCTTTGGTTTTCAGTATTTATAATTTGGTTTTTACTTAGGGATTTTCAGTTGGTACCTTTTCTACCTTTTTCAGCTACTTGGCCAAGTCATTGAACCCGTCTTCCTCTATTTTATTCATATAGGCATTCAAAAATATGAAACTTACCCTAAGAACTACTTTCCAGTACCCCATAAGATGTGGTAGATTGGTTCATTATTGTCATTCTCTTGAATGAAGTTGTTGATTGTTTCCATGATATGTTGTTTAACCCACTCCTTCTTTAGGATCAGATTATTTAGTTTCCAGTTAATTGTTGACTTACTTTCCATGGCTTTTATTATATATAATTTTTATTACATTGTGATCAGAGAAGGATACATTGACTATCTCTGCCTTTCTGCACTGTACTGTGAGGATTTGATGCCCTGGAACATGGCCAATTTTTGTATATATGCTATGTACCACTGAGAAAAAGGTATATTCCTTTCTATTCCCATTCAATTTTCTCCAGAGATCAATCATATCTAACGTTTCCAAAGTTTTATTAACCTCCTTAACTTCTTCCTTGTTTATTTTAGCTTAGATTTATCAAGTTCAGAGAGGGGGAGGTTGAGGTCCCCCACTAGTAATGTTTTGCTTGTCTATTTCTTCCTGCAGCTACCCCAATCTCTCCTCTCAAAATTTGGATGTTATAACACTTGGAGGATACATTTTTAGTAATGACACTGGTTCATTTTCTAAGGTGACTTTTACTAGGATATTTTCCTTCCTTGTCTCTTTTGATTAGATCTATTTCTGCTTTTGCTTTGTCTGAAATTAGTATTGCTTCCCTGCTTTTCTAAGATCAGCTGAAGCACAATATATTCTACTCCAACCTGTTTCCTTTACCGTGTGTGTATGCCCCCGTTTCAAATGTGATTCTTGTAAATGATATGTTGTTGGATTATGGCTTTTAATCCATTCTGCTATCCATCTCGGTTTTATGGGAAAGCTCATTCCCTTCATATTCACAGCTATGATCACAATCTATGTCTTTCCCTCTATTCTCTCTCCCATTGTTTGCGCTTTTAGTTCACCTGTCTCCCTTCCCCTCCTCAATAGAGTTTTCACTTTTGACCACACCTCTGGCAGTCATCCCTTCCTTCTTTCAGCCCCCATCATTTTCACTCCCCTTTTACCCTTACTACTTCTTCCCTCCCTTATAGCTTCCCCTGCCCTTTATTCCTCCTTACACTCCTACTGTCTATAGAGCCAGTTAGATTTGTATTCTTAAGTTTATTTTCCCCTCCTTGAACCAAATCAAATAAGAGTACCTCTCAAACAATGTTCATCTCCCTCCCTTCTTTCACTCTACTATAATATAATTTTGAACTTCTTCCTGAGATGTAATTTACCATTTTCTGCTTTGTCTTTTCACATCTCCTGTTACAATACCTTCATATGCTTAAATCACATTTTTATCATCACATCGTTTACTTTATACCCGTTCCCTCTATGTATGCATACCCTTTTTATATTTCATAATAGATGCACAATTCTCAAGACTAACAAGAATCATCATCCCTCTTAAGGAGGTAAACAGCTTGCCCAAATTGAGTAATGAGTTTTACTTTTCCCCTGCTAACCTTTTTTTATGCCTCTCTTGAAACCTGCATTTGAAGATCAAATTTCTATTGAGTTCTGTCCCTTTTGTAAGGAAGGTCTAGAAATCCCTTATTTCTTAGAACATCCATCTCCTTGCTGAAATTTTATGCTGAAATTTGCTGGGTAATTGATCCTAGGTTGTAGTTCCAGCTCTTTTGCCTTAGATATCATATTCCAGTTCCTTTGATCTTTTATTGTAGAAGCTGCAAGGGTCTGTTTGATCCTGAATGTATCTCTTCGATATTTGAATGTTTTCTTTCTGACTGCCTGTAGTATTTTCCCCTTCTTTTGATAGTTCTGGAATTTGGCAACAATATTTCTTGCTGTTTTTAGTTTGAGATCCCTTTCGGGCGATGAACAGTGGAATCTTTCTATGACTATTTTGCCCTCCCGAACTTGCCCTTCTGTGTAAGTTTTCCTGGATGGTTTCTTGGAAGATATTTCCCAGACTCTTTTTTCATCATTGCTCTCTGGTAGGTAAATCATTCTTAAATTTTCTGTCCTGGATCTATTTTCCAGGTCAATTGTTTTTCCAATTAGATATTTTACATTTTCTTCTAACTTTTCATTCTTTAGATTTTGTTTGACTGATTCTTGATGTATCATAGAGTGATTAGTTTCTACTTAGCCAATTCTGATTTATTTCAATTTTTTTTCAGTTAACATTTGCATCTCCTTTTCCATCTGTCTAATTATTCCTTTCAAGAAATTATTTTTTCCAGTTAGTTTTTGTACTTCCTTTTCCATTAATCCAACGTTCCCAGGTAGATTTTTTGCTTCCTTTTCCATTTGTTAAATTTTCATTCTTAAAGCACTTTTTCCTTCATAGAATTCTTTTTTCATACTTGTAAAATCATGGGCCAGTTTTTCATCCATTTCCTTCTTTATCTGTTCCAGTAGAGCTATTTGTCATGTAAGCAGTTCATGGTACCTTTTCAAGTTTCAGATGGGAGTACAGTCACTCTACTGACGTCTTTGGTATTCATGTTTTGGTCCTTTTCCCCACAGAAAGATTCAATGATCTTTTCCTGCTTGCTTTGTTTCTTCTTGATCATGATTTTGAAGCTTTGTGTGTTGTGACCTCTGGTTCTTTCACTTAGAAACTGGAGAACCTGGTGTTGATTTTACTGGTGTGACAAAGCTAAGGGCAGGTGCTTTCTTTTTTTCTTTTCTTGTTTTCTGTTTCCTTCCATCAGTGCTGGGGCTAGCTTGTTAATTATGATGGAAGGGTGATCTGGTCCAGGGAGATTTCCTCATCTGAACTGGAGCTAAGGCAAACTCAGGGATTGGTAATCCTGGCTGACCTATTATCTTCCTATTTCCTTTAAAGTGCTGAGGCACTCCTGGGTCCTAGTGTGAGGGCCCCTTCTGTTGATCCCACTGATCCAGTATTTTTATAGGGAAATCTTTTATGATTCTTTCGAGGTAAACAAGGAAAGGGGAGAGAGCATTTACCAATCATTCTGTTATTTTGGATCCCAGAAGTTCAGGTAGGTGACTTACAGATATTTAATCTGCACACTGTAGTCTCAGGAGCCACTGTGACTGATACCTGGGACTCAACGCCTGTCATTCACTCAGCTTCCTCTGGTCTCCCACTCTAGGCTGCCACTCTGCCATTCTGCCTGCTGCCTCAGGCTGCCCCAGGAATTTCCTACTCAGCCACATTTCAGTGGCACTGCTGAGTTGTGTGGTGTGGGCTCACCCTCATGAAACAGATTCTTTTCTCTCAACTTTCCAGTCTGTCCTGCTCTATCAATGTGACACAGTTTCTCTCCTATTGGATTCTGCACCTCCAAAATTTCATCAGATTCTCTTTTTAGAGATATATGAAGGAGTTTGTCTAAGAATTTAGGTGAGTAGTTGCTCTCAGTCCACCATCTTGGCTCCTTATCCTTTTATTTTTAACCAAACTCCGCATGGTTACAAAACTAAGCCACCTCTTCTTGCCATTTAGAGGCCGCTACCTAAGGAACTATGTTATGCAGACTGAAACCCAGTCAAATCAGAGTGATCCAAGGACTTTTCTCATATTTGTACATTTTAAGCAACCCACATATCTTATAAAAAATTTGGCCCCATAACAATAGATTAATCAGTAATTGTTTCATCTTCTCTTGATTGTTTACAGATACTTGGGGAGTGGGACACCTCCTTTTCTGAATTCAGGGAAATATACCAGTTCTCTCTTCTCCCAACTTGAGAAGTTTCTAATGTTTCTTACAATTAGAAGTCAGTTAACCCAACGTTGTATTATTGCTTCTTATTTAAGTGGTCTTTTCTAATTCATTGTTTTTATTTTATAAAAGTCCTTCTCCCCCTGTATTCTCAGTTCAGACATAAGCTAAGGATGTATCATCTTGATTTGTTAGGCAAGTTGCATACATTGGTTAATAAACTGATATATTTAGAAGTTTGAAACTTTGTTTTCCTCAGTCATTTCATTCTTCCCCCATCATACAGATTAAGTCATTTTTTTCTCTACCAATTTACAAGTCCTATTTTGAGGTGTGTTATAGTATATACATGATCATCATTGGATCTCTGGTTTTGCTTTAGTTACCCTGAAACTTCATTGTGTTTGTGTGTGTGTGTGTGTGTATTTTTTTGGGGGAACCTATCCAAATTTATGGTTAGGTAGGTTCAAGTTTCAATGACTTAAACGCTAACCTTGCAATGCTGAGCAAGATGCTTAACCTTTCTTAGCTGCAATTTCACTGGAAAATGAGGGAAATAATAGCATAGCTAGATCCCAATTGCAGTTATCAACGAATCTTCTGAAACAATCCCACTATTTTGATGCCTAGAATTTGGATTGACCGCAAGACTGAAAAGTAGTTTCACCAACAATGAATAGCTCTAAACAGTAGTTTGAACTACCGATCAAGGATTGGTACACATATATTCATGTGTGCATATTGTATGTGTGGAAAAATGGGTTCTGCAACTCTAGCCATACTGAAATAAACATAAAATTCAATTATGTCACCTTATAATGCAACTCTATACCTTTAAAGAGCAGAATATACATATCCATTTTAAAAAAGAAAAGTTTTCCAAAAGTATCATTTGGTAAAATAAAATCACATACCAATGATTTTTTTATTTATATTTGTTCATCTAAGGGAGCTTTGGGAAACAAAGGTATGTGGTTACCTAAGAGTTATAGGGAAGGGACCAATAAAGTGGATGTCATCACTTTTGAGGATTCCTATGAGAGCTCGGTATTTCAAATTGTTCTCTTCTTACTTTATTCTTTACTTCAATCCACCCACAACTAAATATTAAGGTAACTAGTTGCTAAAGAGAATTGGGCACCAGATTTGGTATCAAGAAGACTTACGTGTAAATTCTGCTGTAGTTACTTATTATTTCTCTGATCCTGAACTGATTTATCTTGGAAGTAGTCTTGTTATCAATTTCCTCATTTATAAAATGAGAGTATTGGACTCAATGCTTCAAAGGTTACAGTTTTAAAGTTTTAAGGTTATAATCCAATTATCTCATTTATTAAGAACACACTGTGTACTTGGCATTGAAGATACAATACTAAAAAGAAAAAGAAGTAGCCATTTATTTCAAGGAACCTACATTCCATCAAGGAATAGATAATTGGGTAAGAGGAACATACATAAAATGAACACAAGAAATTTGGAGGAAAGCTCACTAGGAGTTTGGTTATAAAGAAATATTTCAGATAGAAAATAGTACATGTGGCAAGAAAAAATGAATCCTAAGGAGAGAAAGCTTTCCAAGCATGGTAGACTGTATAGAGATGGGTAATGATTTGTGATGTGTAAGGAATACCAAGAAGGAAAATTTAGCCATCCTACCTCTTTGTGAGTGTGGGGAGACAGGGTTTCATCAATGTTAAGATCATTCACAGGAACCTGTATTTATTTTTTTGTCTTTGTCTAACAAAGAATCTTTTATTTGGCAAATGTATCTGGATATGTGATTATTTTTTATTTATTATTTTGTTTATTAATTTCTGTTTAATTAATTTATATATTGTGCTTTCATAAGCCTTAGATTTTCTCCCCCTTCCCTCTACCCGCCCTCTTTAGATGACATATAATCTTACACGGTTTCTACACATACATTCCTACTAAATACATTTCATGTTTCGTGGAAGAATTAAAATGAATGGGAGAAATCTTGAGGAAAACCAAACCAAAACGGAAAAGAAAATAGTTCGCTTTATTCTGCAATTCAATTCCATAGTTCTTTCCCTAGATATGGATGATATTTTGCCTCAAGAATCCATTGAGAATTTTTTAGATCCTTGCATTGCTCTGAAAGGCTAAGTCTACCAGAAAAATTACTCGCACACTGTGGTTGTTTCTGTGTACGAAGTTCTTCTGATTCTGCTCCTTTCACTCAGAATCAGTTCACATAGATCCTTCCAGGCCTCTCTCAAGTCTTCTTATTCATCATTTCTCATAGCACAACATTATTCCATGACATTAATGTACCACAACTTATTAAAATATTCCCCAATTGATAGACATCCCCTCGATATCCAGTTTTTGGCCACCACAAATAGAGTTGCTATAAATAATTTTGCACACGTGTGATTTGTGCTCAGCTTTGCTTTGGCAGAGTATTCGCTGGAATAGCTTGTGCCCTCAGGGCTCCTCTAGTCCTGTGCAATAGATCCTTCCTATGACACTTCCAGGCTTTCCTGGGCTGGAAATCTGTGCATCTCTCTCTCTCTCTCATTGGATTCTACCACCGTAGAATACATTCAGATTCTCTTTTTAGAGGTATCTGAAGGACTTTTTTATAAAGCTTAGGTGGGCATTTGCTCTCACTCCACCATCTTGACTCCCTCTAGAAACCTATATTTAGATATTTTTTTTTTATATCGAGAAAAGAAAAATAGGTGTGCAAATTAATGGTCATTCTCCACTGGCTAGGTACCAACAAATTTTTATTTATTTACTTTCTGAAATAATTATTTACCATAGAACAACTAATCCAAATATGACATGATATGTGACTCATACCAAAAATGAGGAAATTTTATTTTCTTCTCTGTGGAAAGTAGAAAGAGGACTTTGACCACATGTTCAGTATCATGAAAATGGAAATATAGAAAGGTGATGGATATCTATCACTGGTTATCCCTCATCCATTCTTCCATCTCCAAGTTTTGGGCGAAAATCACATCTACACATTAGGGGAATGATTCATTTAGGGATTTTGAGTTAAATAAAATAAAAACCACTTTGCTCATGACTTTAAAATGGAGGCTAATAGCTTACTCTCATGAGCTTAGCTATTTCTTACCAAATGGTTGGCCTATAAAGAAATATCTTTGATTGTTACTAAATCATGCTGAATTGGATATGAGTGATGGTAAACCGAAATCAAGGAAATTTTAGAGAGCACAGTACTTACCAAAGTAAATTTACACTAGAACAGATCAGGTGTTTGATGCAAGAGAAAGACCAAAATCTCAGGTTGTTCAAAGAAAGAAAAACTACTCTGTGTAGCACTATTGTGGTATTCACAGCATCCATAGCATCCATTAATATCATGGCACAATTCAGAATTACAAAATGCCACAGTCTCTCTACATGGAAGACCGAATCAAAACATCTATTCAGAGCAAAATCCATCACAGTAGCAAAAATCTATACACAATAACAATACAGAGCACAACAGAAACCCCAAGCCTTCCCCCTCCTAGGCTTCCCACAAACTAGGTCCATTACATTCATCACAAAGAGTCTCTCTTAAACAAAATCACAAACAGTCACAAAATCACACAGACATGTTAGCCAGGAGCCTGCATCCTTCCTATCTCTAATTTCCCTCAAGACTAACTTCCTATCAGCTGTGCTGTAGCTCTGCGTCTTCTGGCTCCACCCATTCAGCAAAGTCCTTCCATCACAGGCTCCATGTGAGATAATGGGCTTATTAATAAAAAAAGAAACATTTTCCAATTCAAATTATCATTACACACTGGAAAAGTAAATTCTTATAACTCTTTGGGATGGCAAGCATAATGGAATCAAGAGTTACATTGGGGGAGCTGACCTACCCCAGTGCTTACTCTTCACACTAAAGTTGTAACCTTGTTTTACTCTCTTGTCTCCATTAAACAGTTTTCTCATTTTTTGGAAGCTTCTTCGTAGTTGTACAACTCAAAGATCTCTCAATAGGTCAATAGTCCCCACTTCATTTACATACAGTCTTAATTTAATCAGTGAAGAAGAGTTTATTAAGCTTCTACTATCTGTTAAGTACTGTGTTGAGCATTGAAAATACAAAGAAAGTAAACTCTGAAGTTTTTTAGAATATAACCAGGTAAACAACATGCAAAACCTCTGTTCAAAATATATATATATATATATATATATATATATATATATATATATATATATATATATATATATATATATATATATATATATATATATACACACACATTTTTCTCCTACCATGGGAATACTAGTCTATTACTGTTGCTTGTCCTTCATTTTTGAAGAGGACAAAAGACATGATAAAATGATGTCTTGTGCATGAATTGGATGTAAGTGACACAGATTTCCACAAAGTCATAAGTCTCTATCTCTCTTCTGGAGTTTTCCAAATTGCAGTGACAAAAAAAGTCAGGAGGACTGGTATTGGCTCCAGATGCAGTAGATGACCTTGGTACTGCAGTTGTCTGACCAAGACCTAAGAATTCTCCTGTGCCTGCTTCAGCAACTTTCGTGGTTGTTGCAGCAAATTATTCTCATCTGTCCTTATGCTTCGTGAGGTCTTCACATGCTGGGGGTATATATTCCCATAGCTCACCATCGGATCTGAGGTCTGTTGGTAAACCTCAACCTGGTTTAGGCTGTCTTGCCAGAGGATTTTATCAGAATATGGCAACTGCAAATACTACAGATTCTTGGAGATCCAGGTGAGAGTTGGATGACATGTGGACTCCAAAGGTGGATGAGGAGCCCAGAAAATGGTTGGCCAAGTCTTCATAATTGGCATTTGTCCACTCTGATGTATTGTGGTATCAGTATCAAAGTGCTCCAGTATGGCTCTGGGACCCATTTTTATGGTGATACAAGATATCTCCATGAGGAATAGAGTGAACAGGGTGTTCTTGTTCTTGTCCTGATACTGTCCGTGGTATTAAAGATCCCTTTCTGTATCCCTGGAACTAATGGGGCCAAGTAAAGAACTCATTATAGCTTTTTGGGGAATTCTTAATCAGAATTAGGTTTGGTCCACTTTTTAGATCCATTTCAAAGAGTTGTGAACAGGAACTTAGTTGCAATGCTAAGTTCTACTTCACCATCTTAGCTTCCCACGGACTATATTAATATATAGTAGGCCCAGGTTCCACTTATCATAAAGCCATTATTAAATTTTAAATACCTATAGTACAAATATATTTAACTATTTTAAATTAAAGCTATCATTATAATTATAAGCACAGAAAATACGTTCTATGTAAAATACCTTCAGACAATAATTATAAACATTTTTATTCCCTAAAGTGACAGAGAGGAAGTGGAAAAATTTCGTGAAATTTTTTTTGTCACTTAAGTCCATTGTTATTTCTCAAAAGAATACATTCGAACTTTTGAACTACCATTCATTTGCTGGTTTGTTTTTTAGTAAGGTTCACTTTACTAAAGAGGGAGAATGATCAATTGCCTTAGGTAAAACTGGAAGAGGTGCTTCAGTTCTGAGAAAAAGGTTAAAACAAATATGAATTGTAGTTCTTTAAAGATAATGTCAAAAATAACAATAGCATTTTTAACTTCAAAAGTTTATTCCTACAGCTTAATTATTCACCAAGACACAGCTTATTCCTTTTGTTGAGATTCAGAATTTCTCTATGAGGGATACTGAGAGATTGGGGATATTAAAAAGATGACACATTATAGAATAATCTTTTTTTCAATCTAACCATTTTTGTGCTTTAGTAATCTACTTGCATATTTTGATTGTAAGATTTATTTATTTTAAGACATGTGCTATGTATGTCAACAAATGTGAAGTACATTTAAAGATTTGTTTTAAAATGGAACAGTGTAATACATACACAAATTGGTAAAAAAAAAAAAAAATACAGAAGATGGCAGAGTAGAAGGATGACCTGTAAGAGTTCTCCCCAAAAGCCCATAAAATACCTATTAAAAATGACTCTCACCAAATTCTAGAGCACAAAAAGCCACAGAACATCAGAGTGAAAGAAATCTTCAGCCCAAGACAACCTTTCAACAGAAAAGGTCTATCATGCCAACTATGGAGCAGAACACAGCTCCTCCTCAGCAGCGGAGCATGGCAGAGACAGGACCAGAGCAGGCTTCAGGGCATCACAGGACCAGCAACTCAGATTGCTAAGCTCACAAAATACAGAGACAGCTTCAAAGGGCAGTGAGAAAATGCTTACACCTTGGTGAGAAGTGAGCAGGGTCCTTCGGTCCAAGTCCTGGACCCAGGCAGCCCTAGGCAGCAGCGCCAGCATTCATTTTTGGAACCCTCAGCCTAAAGCCCCTGTGAGAATGAAGGGACTCATCTGGATCTCAACACTGAGAGGCAGCCCTGCGATAAAGAGGAGCTCTGGCATGGTGGAGCTGGTGTAGACTTCGGAGAGGATACTGGGCAGAAAATCATGTGGTAGCTTCCAGATCAGAGCACAGGCCAGGAGAGGAGCAAACTCCTCTCCCTTGATTGTACCACCTTGGAGAAAGTGAGAACTTAATGGTCCCTAGAGTATACCCTCATCTTGAGAAAGGACTCAAACGTCATGTAACTGGCTGGGAAAAAATGCCCAAAAAAGGTGAAAAAATAAGAATATTGAAGGTTACTTTCTTGGTGAAGAGGTATTTTCTTCCTTCTGTTTGAATGAGGAATAACAATGCATACCATTAGAGGAAGACCAAAAAGTCAAGGCTTCTGTATCCAAACCCTCCAAAATAAATGTGCAATGGTCTTAGGCCATGGAAGAGCTCAAAAAGGATTTTGAAAATCAAGTAAGAAAGGGGAAGGAAAACATTTGAAGAGAAATGAGGATGATGTAAGAAAATCATGAAAAATGAGTCAACAGTCTGTTAAAGGAGACCCAAAAATGCTGAAGAAAATAATATCTTTAAAAATGTACTAAATTGAGGGATGGACCCAAGATGGTTGAGTAGAAAGATGAACATACTCTAGCTGTTTCCCCACAGCCCAGATTCTAGAGCAGTAGAAGCCACAAAATGACAGAGTGAAAGACATTTCCAGACCAAGGTGGCATAAAAAATAGACAGGAAAGGTCTATTTATATAAGAGGTACTGAGTGGAGCACAAACCACAGAACCCAGGCCAGGCTTGAACACACAGCAACAGCAGGAACAGGACTGAAACAGGCCTGTGGGGAACAGAATTCCCAGCAGAAGCAGTGGTTAATATATCCTTCAACCAACCAAAACCAATGACAGCTTTAAAATTGAGGGAGAAAGCTTTTTCATGCATGTGAGAAGGGATGAGGGTTCTTTCCTAGCCCCAGCTCCAGGTGGTGGTAGTTGTGGAAACAGTGGCAGCAGCAGTGGTTGTGGTGCAAGCAATAGTGCACATTTTTGGAGCCCTTGGTCTAAAGTCCCTGGGGTAATTATGCCACTGATCTGGGTGTCAGCCCTGAGTGGCCACCTGGGTATGAGGAAGAGCAGTTACTGGTGTGGTGGAGCTGAGGGAAGCTCTGGAAAGGTAATTTCACTTGAAGATACTGGGCAGAAAAGCTTTGGTACCTCCCAGACCAGTGCACAGGGCAGGAGTAAATTCCTCTCCCTTGATTGAGCCACCTTGGAGGAACTGAGAACTTACAGGTCCTCAGAGTACACTCCTCTTTTGACAAAGGACTCAAAAGTCGAATGACTGACTGAGAAAATGCCCAAAGAAGGAAAAAATAAGAGTATTGAAGGTTACTTTTTTGATGAACAGGTATCTTCTTCCATCCTTTCATTTGAGGAAGAATAATGCTTACCATAAGAAGCCTCCAAAATAAATATGCCATGGTCTCATGGCATGGAAAAGCTCAAAAAGGACTTTGAAAGTCAAATAAGAGAGGTGGAGGAAAAATTGGGAAGAGAAATGAGAGTGATGCAAAAAAATCATGAAAAGCGAGTCAACAGCTTGTTAAAGGAGCAAGCAAAAAAGAATGCTGAATAAAATAACACCTTTAAAAATAATCTAACTCAATTGATAAAAGAAGTTCAAAAAGTCAATAAGGAGAAGAATACTTTAAAAAGCAGAATTAGCTAAATGGAAAGGGAGGTTTAAAAACTCACTGAAGAAAATAGTCTTTAAAAATGAGAATGGAGTCCATGGAAGCTAAAGACTTATGAGAAACGAAGAAATTACAAAACAAAACCCTAAGAATGAAAAAAAAAATAGAAGATAATGTGAACTATCTAATTTGAAAAAAAAAAAAAAAACTGAACTGGAGAATAGATTCCGGAGAGACAACTTAAAAATTATGAAAGCCATGATCAAATGAAGAGGCTAGACAGCCTCTTTCATGAAATTATCAAGGAAAGCTGCCCTGGTATTCTAGAACCAGAGGGTGAAATAAGTATTGAAAGGATCCACTAATCACCTCCTGAAAGAGAACTGGAAAGAAAAACTCCTAGAAATATTGTAGGAGAATTTCAGAATTCCCAATTCAAGGAGAAAATATTGCAAGCAGCTGGAAAGAAACAATTCGAGTATTATTTAAATACAATCAAGATGACACAAGATGTAGCAGCTTCTATATTAAGGGACTGAATGACTTGGAATATGATATCATATGACCTAAGGTTAAAACCAAGAATTCCCTACCCAGGAAAACTGAGTATAATACTTCAGGGGAAACAATGTTCTTTCAATAAAATAGAGGACTTTCAAGCACTCTTGATGAAAAGACCAGAGCTGAATAGAGAATTTGACTTTCAATGACAAGACGCATGGAAGCATGAAAAGGTAAACAGGAAAGAGAAATCATAAGGGACTTACTAAATTTGGACTGTTTACATTCCTACATGGAAAGATAGCACTTGTAACTCTTGAAACTTTTCTCAGCATTTGAGTATTTGGAGGGATCACACACACATGCACACATATATGTATATATATATATACGTGTGTGTATCTATATCTATCTATATCTCTCTATCTATATCTATTTATCCATATCTATCTATCTATATATCTATTTCTATATATCTCTATCTATACGTATATATGTGTGTATACACACAAACACACACACACGGAGAGAGGACACAGGAATAGGAAGGAATGATATCTAAAAAATAAAATTAAGGTGTGAGATAGGAATATACTGGAAGGGAAAAGGGAGAAATTAAATAGGGCAAATTATCTCTCAAGAAAAAGACAAGGCAAATATTTTTCAATGCAGAGGAATATGGAGAAAGTGAGAAGGGAAAAGTGAAGATTACTCTCATCACATTTGGCATTAGGAGGGAATAACATGCATGCTCAATTTGGTATGAAAATCTATCTGACACTACAGGAAAATAGGAAAAAAGGGGCTAAGTGAGGTGAGGGGGGAATATAGATGGGAGGGCAAATGAGAAGAGGAATTAATTAGAAGTAAACTCTTTGGAATAAGGACAAAGTCTAAAGACAGAATTGAATAAATAGGATGGAGGGTAATAAATAGGATAGGATGGAGGGAAATAAAGTTAGTTTTTTACAACATGACTATCGTGCAAGTCGTTTGCAAAACTACGCATATATAGTGTATATTGAATTGCTTGCCTTCTCAATAGGGATGGGTGGGGAGGGGGAGAGAGAATTTAGAACTCAAAGTTTTGGCAACAAATGTATAGAATTGTTTTTGCATGTAACTGAGAAACAAGAAATACATGTAATGGGGTATATAATTTTATTTTCCCTACAAAAAAGAGAGAGGAAGAGGGTAACGAAAGGGAGGGTGTGATAAAAGGGAGGGTAAATTGGTGGAAGGGGCAATCACAATGCACGGTGTTTTGTGGTGGGGGAGGGGAGAGGTGGTGAGAAAATTTGGAACACAAAATCTTGTGGAAACAAACGCTGAAAACTCAAAATGAAATAAATCTTGAAATAAAATATATAAATAAGCAAACAATCTAATAAATATATAGACAAATAAACAAATAAACGAAAGAACAAATAAACAAACAAACAAATGAATGAACGAATAAATAAATAAATGAAGGAATACTGTAGTGAATTGAAAACAGGAAAACCTAGGTTTCGATCATACTTCTGGTAAGTACAGTCTTATAACACTGGACAAGTACTAGTCTCTCATTATCCTAGGTAGACAGCTCTAACAATGCATAGAAGCAAAGAGGCTGACTTGATTTCATAATGGAATTCTGCATTTCTTCATAAACAAATGTAAAAATGATCATAAAATTGATTTTATATGAAATACATGTTTGGCTATTAACACCAAGATTGTCAAAGCAATAACAGTAACAACAACAAAATCCTTTGTGGTTTGAAGCATCCCACACTCGTCTTTCTTATACCATATCACATTTGCTCCAGGTAATTCCTTCCTCTAGGAAGTTCTTCATTGCTCAAGACTTAAGGAGCAACATTCCTTTCTAGAAGTGTCTAGTAATTCCTTGCCATCAGAATGACATCAGAGTTAGGGTGACTAAGTGGAATCTTACACTTCTCTTTAAAAAAAAAAAAATAAGGTATGGTCCTTGACTACTTCACTATAATTCCAGCACAGAAATTGTCCTACCATGTGGACTGCTTCAGGAATGTATTTACACAATTCCTTTTTTTGGATGAATGCGTTTGTGTGTGTGTGTGTGTGTGTGTGTGTGTGTGCATGTTAGTTACTCTGGTGGTGAAGAGATAGGACTCAAATTATTCTGCACAGATTAAGATGTTTTTGGTATTAATGAATTTAATTTTTTTCGGTGTTCTACAGTAAGAACCATATAACTTAGATTATTATTTCCCCCTCCTTCTCTCCTACCTCTCCCCTCCATCCCCGAGGTGGCATACAATTTTGTATAGTTTCTGCACATACATTCCTATTAAATACATTTTCATTATAGTCATACTGTGTTAAAGAATTAAAATGAGTGGGAGAAACCATCTAACAAACCAAAATGCAATACACACACACACACACACACACACACACACACAATGATCTGCTACATCCTGCGATTGAATTCCATAGTTCTTTCTTTGGGTGTGGAAGCCATTTTGCCATAGAAGACCATTGGGAATTTTTTTTAAGTTCTTTCATTGCAGTGAAGTTCCAAGTCTACCTGAAAAACTCTCGCATACTGTGCTGTGCACAAAGTTCTCCTGGTTCTGCTCCTTTCACTCAACATCAGATCATTTAAGTCTTGCCAGGTCTCTCTCTGAAGTCTTCCTGTTCATCATTACTTATAGCACAATGGTATTCCATTACATACATATGCCATAATTTATACAGGGCAGTTAGATGGCTCATTATATAAAGTACTGCACCTGAAGTCGGACAAACTCATCAACCTGACCAAATATGTCTCAGACACTTACCAGCTGTATGACCTAGGCAAGTTTCTTAATCTTATTTGCCTCAGATCCTCATCTGTAAAATGAGAAGGAGAAAGAAATGGCTATCCTTTCTAGTATCTTTCCCACGAATATCCAAATGAGGCCACAAAGAGTTCGACAGACTGAAACCATTGAAAAGCAACAGGAGGTAGGGAATAAATTGACTACTCCTTCTTCCTGTTTTCATGACTCAAACACCACAGGGTTCCAAATTTAATGACTGGCAACTATCTAGTCTCCATGTTGTCATTAATTCTCTGTCCTACTATTTTTGAATACCTCCGTAAGTTTTTAAGTCTTTACTGTTATGAGTTAAAGAAGTCAAATAAAAGCTTATTTCTATCAACAATCATTACCTGAACTGACTTCTTTTTAAAGTTTTTTTTTCCTCTTTGTTTTAAATAATATCTGTCACAGTAAAGAGGGATAACACAATAATACCCTGAGAAAATAATTAAACTGTTCATAGTGAAGAATATGGGAATAAAGAGCTATAAAATTTTATGATGCTTCCGTTTCAATGAAGTGGGCATTTTGAGCTATTCTTTTCCTTCTCCTCTGCCATCTTCTCATCCTCTCCCTTCTGTTTTTTTTTCCCTTTCTCTGTTTCAATCTCTTTTTCTCTCTCCACATACAGAAAAAATACAAATGTAGATCTATAAATGAATGCAGATATAAATATATATGTTCAATTATTTCTTTTAAAAGGAAATAATTCATGACATATTTCTTAATGCAGAAACAAAATATTCAGCATCTTTTATATTAGTATATCAGCCCTTAACACAGTCCCTCCTACTTTGTCAATGTTCAAGCAAGACTTATTGATGGCTTGGTTGAACACTTCTTAAAAATGTTAAAAACGTAACTTTTTATATTTTAAAATATGCAGTTACAGATTTTTGAAATTAAGTAAACAAATCTAATTTCACATAAAATTTGACAAAAATAAATTTGGAAGAAAACATAAAGAAAGCTATATGTTCAAGTTTTAAAATGACTGCTCTTTCTTCATTCCTCCTAAATATTGTGCATACTTTTCCCTGTTAATCTTACTTCCATTAAAAACTGTAATTACAAGTATCACAATAATTAAGAATTTACCTGTATGTTATAGAAAATGAGAATGACATTTTTGCATATGTCCAAATATATTTAGTTGTGAATAAATAAGAGCTGTGTTTCAACGTAACAGTATATATGGGTGGTTGAAGACTGAAAGTAAATATATCAACATGAAAGAAGATCATTTTGTTAGAGTAGTTTAAAAATAACTAAGGTGACAGTTTATCCCCCCAAAAATCCTAAATTATATAAATACACACTTATGTATGTGTGTATATTATATATACATAAACATATATATATATATATATATAATATTAGCATATATAATATTGTATTGTGTGTGCACCACATAAGGGAAGCTAGGTGGTGCAGTGGATAGAGCACTAGTGCAGGAGTCAGGAGAACCTTAGCTCAAATCTCACCTCAGACACTTGACAATCACTAGATGTGTGACATTGGGCAAGTCACTTAAGCCAATTGGGTCATCTCCAGTCATCCTGATGAACATCACTGGATTCAGATGGCTCTGGAGGAGAAGTGAGACTGGTGACCTGCATATCCCTCCCTCACTCAGAACAAAGATGGAGGATTAAACTTCTTTTTGTCAACCCGATGGCCTCTCAAACTGCTCTAAAACAGAAAAAAAAAGTGCCATAAATAAAGTGAATTCAGCTGACTCTATGGTCCAGGACACTTAGAATGAAACAGGACATTTTTTATAAGGTCACATAAATATTGATACATACACACAGATATTTATGCATTAACTATCCTTAAGCAGTCAATTTACCATAACATGAATTTTAGAGCTGCCAGGACAATAAAGATTATTTAGACTTTCAAAACTAAGTTGAAGTTGATTAGAAAGGAAATATGCCTAAACTGAATGCTATCAGTGATTGCATAAAGTTGGAGATGTATTCCCAGGGGAAACTATTTAGATGCAAAATAAAATACAAATTATTCTTAGGTTGCAACATTGTTTTTTAAAACTCACATTTTAATGAAAGATATGTTTTCTTACAAAATGATGCAAATTATCATGTAATACATATACTGTACCAATAAACAGTAGGAGAAATGCCACATTAAGAACAATTTCCCCAAACTATATTGATATGAAATTGATTATCAAGTCCATTTCCCATAAAATTTTAATACAGGTAAATTTGTGGGACAGCATGAAGAAAGGGATGTCAGCACTTCAAAATTATTACTATCATATTCCCATGCTTTTCTTCTCACAAACGGCGAATACTTTCCCTTATAATCCTAATTATGTTAAACCATTTCAATTGTAAAGCCGAGAAAAATTAAGAATTAACCTGAGTTTGTTATATGAAATCAGGTGACAGTATTGTACAGTCTAATTATTTAAACATCTAAATAAAAAGTAACTGCACTTTAAGAGAAGAATGAAGATGTCATTAAAAGAAATAGTGAAGACTTCTGGGTTATGTAAGCAAAAACAGATGGAGGATTAAACTTCTTTTGGTCATCCCGACCACCTCTCAAACTGCTCTAAAACAGAAAAAATGCGCCATAGATAAAGCAAATTCATCTGACTCTATGGTCTAGGATACCCAGAATGAAACAGGACATTTTTTTCAAAACCAAGAAATGATTTTCCTGACCCCGATCTCCTTTCACACACCTTCCCTATCTCCAACTCTGTCAGCAGTGAGGTTATATTAGTAGACCTGAGGACAAGATATAAGCTTACAACAAAACCCACTCTCACACCCTGGTACCCTATATTTCTTTCCAACGCCATGGATACCAGGCCTCCAGGCTGTGGAAATTTACCTTGACTGCTATTATTCTTTTCTTCTTGTTGTTTCACAAATTAAAATGTGGGAAAGTTTTATGGGTCCTTAAGCTTGATAATAAATTGTGAGAACTTAGTGAGTGATTAATAAAGTGATCAAGTACAATTCCAAAGGTCTCATTGTGAGTTTTATCCTCCTTCAGAAAGAGAACTGAAGAATTTTCAGTGAAGTCAAAGAATATTCATGTTTCTGCCTTTCTTTTATTTCCTTTTTTTTACAATATGGCTAATATTGAAATATTCCACATGATTTCACATGTATAAATGATTGATACCATGTCTCATGTATTTTCAATGGGTAAGAAAGGAATGGAAGATGAGAGAGAATTTGGAACTAAAAATAAAAATCTTTAAAGACTACATGATAGGCAAAGTGTTAAGTATTAGGGCTATAAAAAGCAAAGAAAAAAATCCCTGCTTTAAAGCCCCTTAATTTTGATTACGTTAGACTGTACGTTCTTTCCCCTGCTAATCTTACTTACAGTAAAAATTGTAATTACAAGTATCAGAATAATTAAGAATTTACCTGTCTGTTATAGAAAATTAGAATAACATTTTTGTATTTGCCCAAATATATTTAGTTGTGAATAAATAAATACTGTTTTTCAATTTGTCATAGTGGGAATGCAATAAGGAATATGACTAGGAATGAGGTGAAGTGATGGAGGGGAGTTGAGTCATATAATAATCCTAGGAGTTGTGTGACAACTGTCCCTATACTGCTCAGTACATTTCTAAGTAGGGCTTTGAACTCAAAATCTAACTGCCTCTAACTTTTAAACTCTGTCAATTTCATGGATGCCATTTAAAAACATGGGTTAAAGCCCCACCTAGTCAGAAGGGACTCACAACACCTATAAGTAGTTAACAACTGTGGTTGATTTAATTAATTCAACGTTATAATTTAGAGAGAATAAACAGGAGAATAGTTAAATGCATGGTTTTTGTTCTTTTAACCAGCTGATAGTGTTCTTTACGTTGAGAGGTATCCATTCCTGGTGTCAGTGGTGGGAATCACATCAGGGTTTTTGTTGTAGATTGCATCCTACAAAAATATTGCATGCAATTGTGATTAAAAAAATAAAATGAAGGAATCATATTGTCTTAATCTCTTGACATCTAAAATAGTGACACATCTCTCTACCAAAGTTTCTCATTGTCCTTATCCCTTGCCTCTCCATCACATAACATATGCCTGAGGAAAACATATTTTATAGATTAAGTTCTAATTATTGATCAATTTACTGTTATCTTCCATGACTGTGATCTTACTAGCTAGGAACAACTCTAGAAACCTACTGAAGAAAAGGTAATGAATTATTGTTTTACATGCATATGACTGTATTAATCTTTCATTATAGTTCACTCTAAAGATATAAAATTAAGTCTGTTAAAAGAAAAGCTGGTTACTATTATAGCACTGATTGTCAAAAGTTTTTTTTTAATCAGTTAAAATCACTTAATGACTAAATCTCAATATATTTATAAGATATTTTGTTACTGTATTACTATGGATGATCATAGAGTTCAGAATTAGCAGCTATTTCATTGTATCAAAGTATCATTGCAAAACCCATGTAGCAAAGACTTTGACTAGTGGGGGTGATTATAGAATTAAAATTAGAGTTAATTAGTACCTGCTATTCATTTGGTACTGAAAGGTCATATATCCAAAAGAAGTATTAACAGGGATGAAAAAGCTTCTAAATTTTGTAGTCTTGGCTTTCCAGATTACACAGAGAAAGTTTGCATAGGAAGTAACACTACTATCTTTTATAAGGCTGATTGAAATAACTCATCCCTAACACGCTATCATATGTCATTCCATTATGAATTCTATTGAGATACAAAAGACTGTAAGTATAATCTGTAGACTCCTATGAGAAACAATAATTGATAGCATAATTCAAAAATGAGAAAAGCAGTAGCAGTGCTTCTCATTCAAGTCTTAGAAAGTGAATCACCTGGAGAGTTAGTTATTGATGAGGTTAAAAAAAGAAACCTAATTTCCAAGCCTTTTTTTTCAATATTCCTTATGTTAAGGGCAGGCCCAAACATTTTTTTTTCTCATTTAGCTATGCTAGTTCACCAAGTGATGGAAAAAACAACCTGAAATTTCAAAATGATATTATGATTCCAGTATGCTTCCTGATAAATGAATCTTTCATAAAAGAAAAATTAATGGGCATTTGTCCTATGTTTTCACATATCTCCCATGATGATAAATGTATCCAATATCATATTCAAAATCCATTTCCTTATACATTCTGAAATGAACAGGTGCCATAAAAGATACAGTGTAGAGCCTGGAGTCAGGAAGATATGAATTCAAATCTGTTTTCACACAATTGCTAGCTGTGTAACTCTGGGAAAGTCATTTAGCCCTGTTTTCCTCACTTTCCCAATTTGTAGAATGAACTGGCAAAGGAAAAGGCAAATAATACCAATTTTTTTGCCAAGAAAATTCCAAATGGAATTTGGAAGAGGAAGAGTTAGACATTAGTGAAATGAAGCAATTTCAATTGTCACCTCTAATCCAGGTTCTAACTTCTTCAACCATACAGAACAAATCTAATCCCTCTCAAACATAACAGTCTTTAAAATGCCTGCAGAGATTCTGGTTCTGGGAACCAAGATGGCATAGTGATAATAATTGCTCTCTTCCTCTTCTTGTTGACCTTGATGAGCCCAGAGAATAACTCCCTGGGAAAAACCCTGGAATGGTAGAAGAAGTGAAAGAGGTAAATAAACTCTTAGCAAGTGAAGCTAGAAAGATCACTAAGGAGGGTTCCTCTTGCTGTGACTGAAAGGGACCAGTGCAGGTCCCAGACAGCCCCACATCACAACCCAGGAGAACATCCTGACCCCTGAGGGGATGAAGCCAACAACTGCCAATACCAGGACTAAAGATGTGCCCCAGCACACTAGGGAACTCAGGAAGACCATAGTGCAGATAAGATCACCAAGCACTGAGCTTGTCAATACTGGAGCTCAGCAAAGGACACCTCTGATGTCCACAGAAACCCTCCACCACACTTAATGAGCTATCTCCAAGGTAACTGTGGGGAAAAACCAAAAAGGCCTCACCTGTTCTCTGCTTTCCAACACCAGCCAGCTCAGCATCAGGTGATCTGCAGCATTTTAGCTACTATCTGAAAGAACCAGAGGTCACAACACACAAAGCATCATGTTTTAGGCACAAGAACGGATTTACAATGCTCTTGGTGCCCCAGACGCAGAGGTCTACTTTAAAAACAAGGCAAAGTGTTGTTATTATGAATAAGAAGTGAGGCAGAAAAGAAAAGATCATTGAATCCAACTATGGCCAAAACACAAATACCAGAGAGGTAAGTATTGAGACTATACTCCCATCTGAAACTTCAGAAGGGAATATGAACTGGTCTGAAGCACAAAAAACCTTCTTGGAATAGCTTAGGAAGGAATTCAAAATTCAGATTAGAAAAATAGAAGAAAAAGTGACCAATGAATTGAAAAATATGTAAAAAAAAATCACAGAAGAATTTAAAAGAACAATTGGACAAAGGAAAGGGAAGTACAAAACTTATCTGGAGAAAATAACTCCTTAAAAGGAACAACTGGAGAGATGGAAAAGGAGATGCAAAAATCAACTGAAGAAAACAATCTGATCAAAAAGAGAATTGGGCAAGAAGACACTAATGAAATTTTGAGACATCAAGAATCAGTAAAACAAAATCTAAAGATTAAAAAGAGAGTAAAAAATGTAAAATATCTAATGGGAAAAAGTACTGACCTGGAAAACAGATGAAGGAGGAAAATCTAAGGATTATTGGTCTACCAAAATGTGATGATGAACAAAAGAGCCTGGACAATATCATCCAAGAAATGATTAAAGAAAATTGCCCAGAAATTCTATTCAGAGTGTAAAATAGTTATGGAAAGAATCCACCATTAACCTCATGAAAAAGACACCAAACTAAAAATATCAAGCAATACCTTTTCAAAATTCCAGAACTGTCAAATGAAGGAGAAAAAAACTGCAAGCAGCTAGAAAGAAACAATTCAAATATCGAGGAACTACAGTCAGGATCACACACGGTCTTGAAGCACCTACATCAAAAGAAGGAGGGAATCAGAATACGATATTACATAAGGCAAAGGAGCTGAGAATACAAGCAAAGATTAATTACCCAGCCAAGTTGAGCAAAATATTTCAGGTAAGGCAATGGGTATTCAATGAAAAATGGGATTTCCAGACATTCTTGATGAAAAAAACAGAACTCAATAGAAAGCTTGATATTCTAAAGCAGGTCTCAAGAGAAGCATAAAAAGATAAACGGGAAAAAAATATGGGCAAACTCTTTAAATCCCAATAAGGGAAGATGATAATTGATGATCTTGAGAACTGTGTATTTATTATGAAATATAAAAGGGATAAACATGGATAGAGGGTGTGGGTATGAAGTAAATCATGTGATGATAGCAAATGTCATTTATGGGTGCAAAGGGATGTGAAAAGGAGGAGGCAAAAAACAATAAATTCCTTTACAGAAAGAGGCACAAAAATATAATACAAAGGGGGAAAGAAGGGAGGGAGATGAGCATTGTTTCAGAGATACTCCCATCTGACTGATTCAAGGAGGGTACAACAAACGCAGTTAAATGTGCAATTACCTCTACAATTAGCTCTATAGGCAGCAAGAGGAGAAGGGGAAAAGAAAAAGAAGGGGAGGCTGAAAGGGAGGGAAGAAGTAGTAAGCAAAAAAGGAATTAAAAAGGAGTGGGGCTAAAAGAGGGGATGAAAGACTGAGGGAGGCAGTAGTCAAAAATTGAAACTCTTTTGTGGAGGGGAAGGGAGAACTAAAAGCATGAACAAGAGAAGGGATGGAGGGAAAGACACAAGCAGTAATCATAATTGTGAATGGGATGAACTCTGCCAAAAAACGGAGATGGATAACAGAAGGGATTAAAAACCATAATTCATCAATATGTTATTTACAAGAGACACATTTGAAACGGGGGGATTAACCCAGAGTAAAGGTAAAAGGTTGGAGCAGAATCTTTTCTGCTTCAGTTGGTTTAAAAAAAGCAGGTATAACAATCCAAACCTCAGACAAAGCAAAAGCAGAAATATATCTAATCAAAAGAGATAAGGAAGGAAAATATAACCTGCTAAATGGCAGCAAAGACAACGAAGCAATTTCATTGCTACATATATGTGTTCCAAGTGATATAACATTCAAATTCTTAGAGAAATAGTTAAGGGAGTTACAGAAAGAAATAAGCATCAGATCTATGCTAGTGAGGGACCTCAACCTTCCCCTCTCTCAACTTGGTAAATCTAACCTCAAAATAAAGAAAAAAAAATTAAGGAGGTGACTAGAGTTCTGGATAAGGTGAATATGAGAGATCTCTGGAGAAACTGAAAGGGGAGAGAAAGGAATATGCTTTTTGTCACTAGTACTAGAATATACTTTTTGGCACACGTATAAAAACTGAGCATGTACTAGGTCGTAAAAACTTCACAGTCCAGTGCAGAGAGGCAGAGATCATCAATGCATCCGTCTCAGATAATAATGCAATAAAACCTATATGTAATAAAAGCCCATGGACAGATAAACCAAAAACTAATTAGAAACTGAACAATCTAATCTTAAAAATGAATGGGTTAAACAAAAAACTATAGAAACAACCAACAACTTCATTCAAGAGAATGACAATAATGGAACAAACTACACAATCTTATGGAATAGTGCAAATGCAATTCTTAGGGGAAGTTTTATATCTTTGAATATAACATGAATAAAATAGACAAAGATTTCAATAACTTAGGAATGTAGCTGAAAAATCTCGAAAAAGAACACGTAAATACCAAATCAGAAATACTGAATAACGTAGGAGGCATTAATAAAACTGAAATTCAGAAAAGAATTGAACTAATAAATAAAAAAAATAGTTGGTTTTATGAAAAAAACAATAAAATTAATACATCTTTTTTTCAGTTTGATTAAAAAAGGAAAGGAGAAAACCAAATTACCAATATCAAAACTGAAAAGGGTAAACTCACCTTCAACGAGGAATAATAATAATAATAATAATAATAATAATAATTAGAAATTAAATTTCCCGACTTTATGCCCATAGATTAGACAATCTAAACGAGATGGATGATTATATATGTATGCATATATATACATATATATGTGTGTATATATATACATATATATGTGTGTATATATATATATATATATATGTATGTACCACATTCACAGAAGATGAAGTTGAGAACTTAAATAACCCCTTCTCAGAAAAGGAAACTGAATAAGTCATAAACGAATTCCCTAGGAAAATGTCTCCAGGGCCAGATGGATGTACAAGTGAATTCTATCAAACATTTAAAGAAAAGTTAATTCCAATACTATGGAGACTATTTGTGAAAAGGACCAGTACCAAATTCTTTTTATGATACAAAGATGGTTGTGATACCTAAACCGGGAAGAGCCAAAATAGAGAAAGAATATTATAGATCAATTTTTCTAATGACTGTAGATGCGAAATGGTTTTAAAATGTTTATTTATTTGTTTTTACTTTTCAACATTTATTTCTACAAAATTTTGGGTTCCAAATTTTCTTCCCCTCTCTCCCTTCCCCCACTCCATAACACCTTCCATTCTGATTATCCCTTCCCTCAATATGCCCTCCTATCTATAACACCCCTCCCTACCCTTATCCCCATCTTCCCTCTTTTCTTGTAGGGCAAAATAGATTTCTATACTCACTTACCCCTATTTCCTTTTTACCAGTTGTATGCAAAATGTTTCTCTTCCTTTTTTTTAGATTTTTAAATTTATTTTTAGATTTTGAAATTCATTTTCCCCAAAATTTTGAATTCCAAATGTTGTCCCCATTTCTCCTCTCCCCCCACTCCATAATACCTTGCATCTTCATTATCTCTTCCTTCAATGTGCCCTCCCTTTTATCGCACACCATCATTCCCTTATCCCCATCTTCTCTCTTTTCTTGTATGGCAAGGTAACTATCTATACCCCATTACCTGTGTTCATTACTTTCCAGTTACATGCAGTAACAATTCTCAACATTTGTTTCAAATATTTTGAATTCCAGCTTATCTCCCTCCCTCCCTATCCATCCCCAATGATAAGGCAGGCAATTCAGTACAGACTATATATGTGTCAATTTGCAAAATACTTTTGTAATACTCACATTTTGTAAGACTAACTGTAATGCCTCCATCCTACCCTCTCCCCCCTTTTCTCTATTCTCTCATTTGACTTTGTCCCTTCCCAAAAGTGTTTAGTTCTAGTTACTCCGTTCTCCCATTTCCCCTCACTTCTATCATCCCCCTCACCCCACTTGTTCCCTTCTCCCCTGCATTCCTTTAGTGTAAGATAGGTTTTAATACCAAATTTAGTGAGCATGTTATTCCCTCCTTAAGTCATATGTGAAGAGAGTAAGCTTCACTTTTCTGCTGTCACCTCCTTTCTTTTCTCCTTCGTTGAAAAAGACTTTTCTTATCTCTTTATAAGTAATAGTCTGCCCCATTCCATTTCTCCCTTTCTCCTCCCAATATTTTCCACTCTCACCTCTTAATTTTATTCTTTTTGAATATCATCTCTTCCGATTCAATTACACCTTTACTCTGTGTGTATACATGTAACGTGTGTTTCTGCATGCATGCATGCGTGTGCATGTGCGTGCATGTGTGTAATGCATCCACTTACCCAAATATTGAGAAAATTCTCAAGAGTTACAAATACTATCTTTTCATGTAGGAATGTAAACAATTCAGATTTAGAAAGTCTCTCATGATTTCTATTTTCTGTTTACCTTTTTATGCTTCTCTTGATTCCTGTCTTTAAAAGTCGAATATTTCTATTCAGTTCTGATTTTTTCATCGTTAATGTTTGAAAGTCCTCTATATCATTGAATGACCATTTTTTTTTCCTCTTCAAGTATTATACTCAGTTTTGATGTGTAGGTGATTCTTGGTTTTAATCCTAGTTCCTTTGACTTCTGCAATATCCCTTTCCAAGCTCTTCAATTCCTTAATGTAGTGCCTGTATTATCCTGATTGTACTTCTGCAGCACTTGAGTTGTTTCTTTGTAGCTGCTTGCAATATTTTCTCCTTGATCTGGAAGCTCTGAAATTTGGCCACAGTATTCCTAGGAGTTTCTCTTTTCAGATCTCTTTCAGGAGGTGATCAGTAAATTCTTTCAGTATTTATTTTGCTCTCTACTTCTATAATATCAGGGCACTTTTCCTTAATAGTTTCATGGAACATGATGTCTAGACTCTTTTTTTATCATGACTTTCATGTAGTCATACCTAATTTTTAGATTGTCTCTCCTGGCTCTCTTTTCCAGATCAGTTATTTTTTCTAATGAGATATTTCACATTATCTTCTAATTTTTCAAACATTTGGTTTTATTTTGTAACTTCATGGTTTATTTTATAGTCATTAGTTTTGCTGAACTCCACTCTCATTTTGAAAGAACAATTTTTTTCAGTGAGCTTTTGAACTTCCTTTACCATTTGGCTAGGTCTGCTTTATAAAGCCTTCTCCTCACCGACGTTTTGGACCTCTTTTTCAAATTGAGTTAGCTTATGTTTAAAGGTGTTATTTTCCTCAGGCTTTGTTGGTTCTCCTTTAGCAAGGTGCTGACTCACTTTTCAAGTTCTTTTATGGCCTGAGTCAAGTTCATATTCATTTTGGAGGTACTGGAATCAGAAACCTTGCCTTCCTCTGACAGTATGCATTGATCTTCCTCCTAAAAGGATGGAAAGAGATAACTGTTAAGTGAGAAAGTAATTTTCTGTGATAGCATTTTTTGTCCTTTTTTGGGCATTTTTTCTACTCAGTTACTTGACTTCTCAATCCTTTGTCAAGAGGAGGGTCCTAGTGCTCCTTCCCTTCCTAGGACCATGCTCAGGGTTGAGATTCAGATTAGCTGCTCCATTCCCCTATGGGCTTTGGATGAAGTTGGGACCATCACTCAGGACTGAGGTTCAGATCCCCTGTTCAATTCCCCCAGATCCTTCAAGCTGAACCACTTGGACAGTGGACCAAGACTGCTTGCCCAGCCATTGTGGTTACCCACTACCCACTTTGGCTGCCACCACCTCTGTTGCTGCCTGCTGCCAGTGCTGGGGGGTACCCTGCTGCCCTCTCCCACAGCTGGGAAAGCCCTCCCACACTGACTTTTGAAGATCTTTTTGCTGCTTGTTGATTGAAGGGTCTAGGACCCTCCCTGCTAGGGACCCTGCCCTGGAGTCCTGTTTCAGTCTTGTTCTTCCCTGTGCTGCATGGCTAGGGCTGGGCTCTGTTCTGCTCAGCATCCCATCAGATAAACCTCTCCTGTTGGCCTTCCAGGTTACCCTTGGATGGAAATTTCTTTCAGTCTATGTCATTCTGTGGATTCTGCCACTATAGAATTTGTTGAGAGTAATTTTTAAGGTATTTTGTGGACTGTGGTGGAAGTGCAAGAGTATATGTGTCTTTCTATGCCACCAACTTGGCACCTCCGCTAAATGCAAAAATTTTAAATAACATTAGCAAAAAGAATACAACAGCTTATCATGAGAGTAATGAATTATGATCAGTTTGGATTTATGCCAGGAATGTAGGACTGATTCAATAGTACAAAAAACTACTAGCAACAACAAAAGTAACAGAAACCCTGTGATTATCTTACTAGATGCAGAAAAATCTTTTGACAAAATACAGTAAGCATTAATATTGTAAACACTGGAAAGCATAGGAATAAGTGGAACTTTCCATAAAATAATAGGCAATATCTACCTAAAACCATCATCAAGGTTTATATGCTACGGGGACAAATTAGATGCATTTCCAATAAGATCACTTGTGAAAAAAGGATGTCCATTATCACCACTCTTATTCAGTATGGTATTAGAAATGCTAGCAGTAGCAATAAGAGAAGAACCGAAACTGATGGAATTAGAAAAGGCAAAGAAGAAACTAAGTTATCACTCTTTGCAGATTGTATGATGATATACTTAGAGAATCCCAGAGAATCAAGTAAAAAACTACTTGAAAAATTAAATAACTTTGGCAAGTTTGCAACTTACAAAATAAACCTCCACAAATCTTCTGCATTTCTATATATTACTAACAAAGCCCAAAAGTAAGAGATAGATAGAAAAATTCTGTTTGAGATTGCAGTAGACACTATAAAATGTCTGGGAGTCTACCTGCCAAAACAAACCCAGGGACTCTCTGAACACAATTCCAAAACACGGTTTACTCAAATAAAGTCACATCTAAGTATGTAGGAAAAAATTAATTGCTATCAGGTAGGTCAAGCTAATACAATAAAATTGACAGTTCTACCTAAATTAATCTTCTTGTTCAGTGCCACACAAATGAAACTATCAGCAAATTATTTTCTAGAGCTAGAAAAAAAATGGTATCAAAATTCATCTAGAAGAGCAAATGGCTCAGAATATCAAGGAACTAACTGAAATAAATGTTAAGGAAGGTTGCCTAGCCCTACCAGATCCCAAATTATATTATAAAGCAGCAATTATGAAAGCCACTTGTCATTGCCTAAAAACAGAGGGGTAGAACAGTGTAGACCAGAAGAGTTTAGGTACTCAAGACAGAGTCCTTAACAAGTATAGCAATCTACTGTTTTCTAAACCCAAGGACCCCAGCTTCTGGGATAAGAGCTCACTGTTTGACAAAAATTCCTGGGAAAACTAGAGAATAATATGGTGGAAACTAGGTATTGACCTATGTTTGACACTGTACAAGAATAAAGTCGAAATGGATAGATGACCTAGGTATAAAAATTGATACTGTAAAGAAATTAGGGGAGAAAGGAATAGTGTATTTGTCAGATTTATGGAGAAGATAGAAATTTATGACCCAACAAGAGATTGAGATTATCATGAAGTGCAAAATGGATACTTTTCATTACATTAAATTGAAAGAATTGTTTCAATTAAAATGAAAAAATTGTTTTACAGAAAGAAATTCAATGCAACCAGACTGGGAGGGAAGCATTAAGCTGGGAAAGAATTCTTGCAACTAGTGTCTGTGATAAAGGCCTAATTTTTGTAACACATAGATAACTGAGTCAAATGTGCAAGAGTAAATGTCGTTTCTCAATTGATAAATGGTTCAAGGATATGAAAAGGGAATTGTCAGAGGAAGAAATTAAAGCCATCTATAATCATATGAAAATACGGTCTAAATCATTATTGATTAGAGAGAGGAAAATCGAAACAACTCTGAGGTACCACATCACACCTATCAGATTGGCTAACATGACAAAGCAGGATGATGATAAGTACTGGAGAAGATGTGGGAGAGCTACAACAATAATTCATTGCTGGTAGATTTATGAGCTGATACAACCATTCTGGAGAGCAATTTGGAACTATTCCCAAAAGGCTACAAAAATGAGTGTACTCTTTAACCCAGCAAAATAGATCTTGGACTCTATCACGAAAAGATCATAGACATGGGAAAGGGTCCCACAAGTAAAAAAAAAATGTTTACAGCAGCTCTCCTTTTGGTGATCAAAAACTGGAAATCAAGGATTACCCTTCAATTAGGGAATGACTGAACAAGTTGTGGTATATGATATAATGGAATACTATTGGGTTATGAGAAATGATGAACAGGAAGAGTTCAGAGAAACCTGAGAAGACTTATATGAACTGATGGTGAGTGAAAGGAGCAGATCTAGAACTTTCTACACAGCAACAACCACATTGTGTGAGACATTTTACTGGTAGACTTAGTACTTCATTCAAATGTATGGACTTAAAAAATTTCCAGTGGACTCGAGAAAAACACCTTCCACATCCCGAGAAAGAACTATGAAATTGGAATGCAGACAGAAACAGACCATTTTCTTTTGCATTATGTTATTGTGTTGTGTTTTATGGCTTCCCCATTCATTTTAATTCTTCTATGCAACACACATTTAATAAGAATCTGCGTGTTGAATCAATATAAGATTGTATGCAATCTCAAAGAGGTAATGGAAAGGGAGGAAAGGAGTAAGGGGTAGGAAGTGAAAATACATTTAAGATATATCAAAATGATTATAAAATACTGAAAGCAGGTGAAATAATTAAATGAAAAAATATTTTCAGAGATCTACCTTGCTACTTGACACTTTATTTAAAATCTTCGATGCCACATTTTTAGAAAGATCATATGGTAAAAGGAAAAAAAAATAAACACACAGTAAACAAGATGGTTAGGGATCCCATAATCTTTCCACGAAAACGTTCAGAAATCTCATTTCAGATAACACATTCTACTTGAAGCCATACATAATACTTCAACACACAAATACAGCCCCTCCCAATTACCTCTTAGTTTCTTCAAACTCCTCCCTAGTTCATCATTTCTGATTGCCTCAAACCATACCTTCCTTCCATGAATGTTTTTCTTCCCTCTGATACTTACTGCGGTGCTGTACTAAAATGTACAAGTATTTATTAACAAGTATTTATAAAGTACCTAATATTTGTCAGGTGCTATTGACATAAAGCCAAAATCAAAGTATTTCCTATATTTTGGGAACTTATACTCTATCGTGACAATCATGTGGGTGTGTACATGTGTATATATACACATCTTTACAAATGCATACACATATAAGTGTAGGTGTTATGTGTGCGTGCACATGCATGTACATACATGTGTATATGTGTATCACATACATTCATATATACACATAAATATATATGTGTATATATATGTATATATAGATATATAGATGTACACATTTGAAATGTAAGTACCTGCTACATATGAGTTCTCTGTAAAATATCCTTTTAGACAAATGTAAATTTGGCATTTGAACAATATGGTCGGGCCATTAGAGTTGCACTCTCTGTGGTAGAGTTGAATGCTTGGTAGTTCAGTTCAATAAAGGAACTTGGTGTCTAGGATATTATCTTGCCAGGCAACCTTCAGAATCTCCCTAAGACAATGCAAATGGAAGTGGTTCAATTTTCTGGCATGGTGATTACCCAGGTTTCATAAATAGCACTGAATTTGGCAGAATGGCTGCGTAGACCTTCAATTTAGTACGCATCCTAATTCTTCTTCTCTCCCACACTTTATTTTGGAGTCTCTCAAATACTGAGCTAGCTCTGGCAATGCATGGGTCATCTTCATCATCTATGTGTATCTTCACCAATTCCTCTAAAATATACAGCCCGGTATATTTACCTACAATATTCAAAATTTCTCCATTTACTATAACCAGTGGTTCCACATATAGATGGCACAGTGTTGGCTGGTAGAGAGCCTGTTTACTTGGTGTTGTTAGAGCAAAATTAGCACAAGCAACAGAAAATTGACCCATACTTTGTTTCATCTCCGTATCAAAGGGTGCATTGGGTGCACAATCAACTGCAAATGAAAAAAAAAAAAAACATTCATCAACTCTCCATACATTTTAGTCTTGGTTTGCAGCCTTTTCAGTTTAAATAATTTATCATTAATAGGGTATAGACCTTGATGCCATTTTCGTATTCATTAAAAGACCTTGACATTATTGAAAACAACATTTTGCATTTTCCAGAATCCATGACAAGCATACCATTATGAAATTGTCATATAATAGTCACAAACTTCTCCAGGCAACCAAATTTCACCATGATCTTCAACAGGGTCTTGCAACTGAAAAAAAAAAATTAAACACTTTGATTACATTGACAATTGTTGTGAACAGACCTCTGTTCTGCTTCTATCATTTCTCCTACAGTTGTTGAGCAGCAAAAGCCATGTTGACCATTTCGTGACCCTTTCTGAAATCACACGGGTTCACAGGTAGATGACCATATTAAAAGTGAAGGTTCAGTCAGTTACGGAGCGCTCTAGCAAGAATCTTGCTGACAATGACTGAAAGAGAACACACACAAGTATACACACACACACACACACACACACATTTATACATACACATGTTTGTCACACGGCAACCTATTTCCTTTCCCTTTATATAGATGGCCAATAGAAGCATCATTACTTTCCTGGGAGCCAAACTGTTGTTGTAAAACCCAGAAGATCTCCATCAGCATTTATATAAGCAATAGTTCCTCTGTCTTGCAGCTCTATGGTGGAATATAGTCAGCACGAAATACTTTGCCACATAAAAGGAGCCTAATATCATTCAAAATATCTTCTTCAGTTAGAAGTTTGACTCGAAAGGAATTGATTCTTATGTGAGTTAAAGAGCTAGTGGCTTCAGCCTTGATTGATGATGGTTGAGAGCACTATAGAAATGTTCATCTCATGTCTTCAGGATAATGTCTTTGTCACTGATGAGTAGGTACGGTCATTACTGATTAAATGAAATCCAACAAAGGTCTTTGGCCCATAAATAGCCTTCACAACATTGTGAAAGATCTTTGGATTGTTGCTATCAGCATGAAAGTGAATCTCTTCTCTCTTCTTACTGAGCCATAAATTCCACATCTCTTAAAGTTTTGCTTATACTTTACTTTTGATGGAGATAAATACAGTGTTTCTAGAGACAGATAAATTACCCTGCTGGTAGACCCTGTAGAGGTCTCATATTTCATTCAGTAGGTTCTGAATTTTGCTATCTTTTTCATCAAACCAATCCTGATGTTTGAGTGTTCTGGCTCAGATGAGTAAATTCAGTACTGTAAAACAAATCTCTGAAAACGTTTAACTGTTTTTCTCTTCCACTCTTACCAATGCTACATTGCCTCAACTTTACCTCCAAGTCAGTATCAAACTGTTCACAATGGGGAAGTGCCCTAATCTGTTGGCAATGAGACTTCTGATAGTCATCATGCCTTAGAGCTATTGCTTCTATTGAATGTCAATTTTTTGCTCAGTGAGGATAAACCTATCATCTGTTTAGCACCACACATCACTTTCATCTCTTTCACATTGCATCTGCCTCTTCCTAGAAGGACAGTCCATTAATTTTAAATGCAAAGGTGGTTAAGTGCAAAAATGTTTAAATGCAAAGGTGAATACAAAGGTGAAGTTTTGTTGCATTTAGGCAAATAGAAGAGAGTACTGGTAATAAGATTGGTAATAAGAAAATCATCATGTGGGAGGAGCCAAGATAGTGGAGTAGAAAGATTCACATATGCTAGCTCCTAACCCACAGGCCATAAAATACCCTTAAAGAAGAACTCCCAACAAATTCTGGAGCAGCAAAAGCCACACAACAATGGAGTGGAGGAGATTTCTGTTCAAGAGAGCCCTGAAAAACCAAAAACAAATGCCCGTCAGGTACCGGACCCAGAGCAGAGCCCAGCCCTGCCTTCACCACGTGGCACCAAGAGGAGCAGATCCGAATGGGCTTCAGAGACAGAATTTCCAGTGGCTGCGCAGGTCCCTCCATGCACAGACACCAAAGGTCGGTGAGAGAGCCTGTTTAACTGGCCAAGAGGGGAGTGGGGTGTCTCCATAACTCAGGCCCCCTCGGGAGGCAGCAGCAGAGGCAGCAGCAGACAGGAGATCCCAAAGCAGGCAGGACTCCAGATCCATTGCTGAGCCGCTATCGTGGCTCTGCCCCCACCCAAGCATCTGAACTCAATCTCACACTGAATAGCAGCCCCGGCCCCACTGAAAGCCCTGAGGCTGGGGAGCAGCATTTGAATCTCAGACACCAAGCACTAGCTGGGTGGATCTGGAGGGAAGGTGGGAGGGGAGAGGAATCCCAGAAAGTCAAGTAACTGACTGGGAAAACGCCCAAAAAAGGGGAAAAAAATAAGACCATAGAAGGTTACTTTCTTTGTGAACAGATATCTCCTCCTATCCTTTCAGATGAGGAAGAACAATGCTTACCATCAGCTAAAGACATACAAATCAAGGCTTCTGTATCACAAGAATCCAAAATAAATATTCAGTGGGCTCAGGCCATGGAAGAGCTTAAAAAGGATTTTGAAAGTCACGTTAGAGAGGTGGAGGAAAAACTGGGAAGAGAAATGAGAGAGATGCAAGAAAAGCATGAAAAACAGTTTAACACCTTGCTAAAGGAGAACCAAAAAAAATGCTGAAGAAAATAACACCTTGAAAAATAAGCTAACTCAATTGGCAAAAGAGATTCAAAAAGCCAATGAGAAGAATGCTTTCAAAAGCAGAATTAGCCAAATGGAAAAAGAGGTTCAAAAACTCACTGAAGAAAATAGTTCTTTCAAAATTAGAATGGAACAGATGGAGGTAATGACTTTTTGAGAAACCAAGAAATCACAAAACAAAATCAAAAGAATGAAGAAAATGGAAGAGAATGTGAAATATCTCACTGGAAAAACAACTGACCTGGAAAATAGATCCAGGAGAGATAACATAAAAATTATGGGAGTACCTGAAAGCCATGATCAAAAAAAGACCCTAGACATCATCTTTCATGACATTATCAAAGAAAACTGCCCTGATATTCTAGAACAAGAGGTCAAAACAAATATTCAAGGAATCCACTGATCACCGTGTGAAAGTGATCCAAAAAGAGAAACTCCTAGAAACATTGTGGTCAAATTCCAGAGTTCCATGTCAAGGAGAAAATATTGCAAGCAGCCAAAAAGAGACAATACAAGTATTGTGGAAATACAATCAAGATAATACAAGATCTAGCAGTTTCTACGTTAAGGGATTGAAGGGCATGGAATATGATATTCCAAAAGTCAAAGAAACTAGGACTAAAACCAAGAATCACCTACCCAGCAAAACTGAGGATAATACTTCAGGAGAAAAAAAATGGTCTTTCAATGTAATAGAGGACTTTCAAGCATTCTTGATGGAAATACCACAGTAGACAAGAAAATTTGACTTTGAAACACAAGAAAGAAAAAAGCATGAAAAAGTAAACAGCAAAGAGAGGTCATAAGGGACTTACTAAAGTTTAACTGTTTACATTCTTACATGGAAAGACAATATTTGTAACTCTTGAAACTTTTCAGTATCTGGGTAGCTGGTGGGATTCACACACACACAAACACACACACACACACACACAGAGAGAGAGAGAGAGAGAGAGAGAGAGAGACAGGGAGGGAGGGAAGGAGGGATAGAGAGAGACAGAGAGAGAGACGGAGAGAACAGAGTGAATTGAAAGTGATTATATCTTAAGAAAATGAAGTGGTGCGAGAGAAATGTATTGGGAGGAGAGAGGGAGAAATGGAATGGGTCAAATTATCTCTTATGGAAGAGGCAGGCACGAGTCTTTTTAGTGGAGGGAAAAGGAAGGGAGCTGAGATGAAACCATGAAGTTTACTCTCATCACATTCGACAAAAGGAAGCAATAAAATGCACTCACATTTTGCTATGAAAACCTATCTTACCATACAGGAAAGTGGGGGAGAAGGGGATAAGCAGGATAAGGGTGATGATGGAAAGGAGGGCAATGAGAGGAAGGAGGAATTTGAAATATACACTCTTGGGGAGGGACAGGATGAAAAGAGAGGATAGAAGCAATGCGGGTCAGGATAGAATGTAGAAAAACATAGATAGTCTTACACAACACGACTATTATGGAAGTCATTTGCAAAACTACACAGATATGGCCTATATTGAATTGCCTGCCTTCCCAAAGGGAGTGGGTGGGGAGGGAGGGATGGGGGAAGTTGGAACTCAAAGCTTTAGGAAAAACTGTCGAGTATTGTTCTTGCTACTAGGAAATAAGAAATACAGGTAATGGGGAATAGAAAGTTATCTGGCCCTACAGGCCAAAAGAGAAGATGGGGACAAGGGAAGGGAAGGATGATAGAAGAGAGGGCAGATTTGTGAAAGCAGAAATTAGAATACTCAGTGTATTGGGGGGGAAGGGGAAAAGGGGAGAAAATTTAGAACCCAAAATTTTGTAAAAATGAATGTAAACAGTTACATAAATAAATTTAACTAAATAAAATTTAAAAACTAAAATCATCAGATGCATACATCTTCTACTTTAAGTGACTGTTGCTGTTATTTCTGATTTCATTCCTTCTGGGAACTCCCTGCTATGTATAATAGCCTGTATTTATTCTGGAGTTAACATCACTCAGAATTATAAACTTGTCCCCTTTCAGCACGTTAGTGATGATTGCCCCCAGGAATTAATAAAATGTTTCTTTGTCCTCATCAGGTTTTATCATGGTATGGAAATACTAATTGATTTTGATGGTGTGACACATTCGTGTCAGAATTGTACTTTCATAAACCTATCATTCACTCCAATGGAGAAGCATATCAGGTTGTTAACTATATTAGTTTTGATTTTACAGAATCATAGCTAACATAACTGGGATCCCCATCCCTGTGGCACTTCCAGAAAAATGTATATCCAGGTCTGAATTCAGTATACTGGTTGTCATATGCTATCCTATGTTTTCATTCAGGGCTATTATTTGGATGTAATACCTTCTGAGTTCACTTACTACAAAAGCTGTTCATCTCTGGGATTTATCAGATTTTGTGTTGTACATAATCGTGTAAGTATTCCATGTACTTATGGTGAATGGAATGGTCTTCAAAAAGTTTTGTGCATTTTTTACATGTGTTTTGACCATAGAGTGGCATATCAACCAGGCTTGGGTGAATCAGTCAATTTTTAGGGCACCTTTTCTAATCTCTTCCTCACACCAGGAAATGAGGAGTATGGTCCTTAAGAAAGGTTGCCCAGACATGCAGAGGGCTGTTAAATTTCACTGCTTCTTTAGTTCCATGAGAAGATGACCCTATGCACTGGACTGGTTGTATTAGCCTGGTGACTTTAGCTCTCAGTGTATATGCACCTGTTGCTTTATCACTTCTCTGTTGCTACAGGTCTTTGATGCAGGTAAAATGGTATGAGTGATATTTTTGGATAAGTGTGTATACTGGGTTTAAATGAGGCAGATTTGTACGAAGATATTACCCTTGTTTTCTCTTCCATAATCCACAATACAATGGCAAGACAAAAGTCAACATGACCAGTGATTTCTCAGTGGACGACTTTGGCAGATTTGATGTCTAATGCAGCTCATAGCAAACCTAAGCACTTGCTTCTGCTGCCTTTAATGGCCATTGGAAGAAATTGTTATAACCTACCCATTTCTTTGAGAAATGTATTCACACTCTTGGAGTTGACACCTTGCCACACCACAACAATGGCTCTGAGGCTCATTCATTACCTTCAACCTGGTTGAGTCTGTCTGCTAAGATGATTTACCAAATTGTGGCCACTGTATGTTCTACAGCTTCTTGAAGGGAGCAATTAGGACTAATTGACAGGAAGATATGGAAGCAGTTGTAAAAAGGACTCACATCATAAGTGCTACTCTTTCCTTGAACATGTCATATTCCCCTTGATCACAAGGCTGTGAGTAGTGAAAATGGGATTAAATTTAAACTTTTACCTTCATATTTATTGCTAATTATCCTTTGTTGTGAAGTATTTATTATTTATTTCACATATCAAGTTGGAACATTTTGGTGGCATGCTTTGTAAAATGCTTATTCAAACATTTTGTTGAAAATTTTCGAGTAGCAGGGGGAATGGCAGAGCAGCAGCACAGGGTGAAATACCAGTAGAGCCCAGCAACAGCCGCTGAGTCTGAGATACCAGCCGCAGTGGCTCCTCAGACTTTCACCCCTTAGAGTAAATATCGGAAAGTCACCTACTTCAAATTCGGGGAGCCAGGATGATGGAGTTATCAGTAAATATGCTCTCCCCCCTCAATGACCTCGAAATAACCATAAAATATTTCCACAGAAAAATCCTGGATCAGTGGATACAGCAGAGGGGCAAATAGTTTCATAACACTTGAGGTTAGGAAAAGAGCTAAGGTGGATTCCTCCTACTGGGCAGAGGTGAACCAGAAGGAGAAGGGCCTCAGGGCACTGGGACCCAGGTGTGCCTCAGCTATAGGAGAGGAGCTCCAGGGGAGGTGGTAACTCTCACTAAGATCTAGGCATGCCTCAGAATACAGGGGAAAAGGGAAGACAATAGGGCAACTGGGATTACCAACCCCTGAGCTTGCCTTTGCCTCAGCTCAGCTAAGATCTCCCTTGACCAAACAACCCCTCCTCCAAGCTTAACAAGCTAGTCCCAAGGCTGATCAGGGGAGACATAAAACAAAAGGATAAAAAGACACCTGCCCTTCATTTTTTCACACCAGTCATCTCAAAACGAAGTTCTGCAGCTTCTAACTGAATGAATCAGAAGCCACACCACACAATCACCATCATGAGCAGGAAAAACCAAAATAAGGGTGAAAAAACCTTAGAATCTTTCTATGGGGACAAAGACCAAAATACAAACACCAAAGAGGTCCGTAGTGAGACTGTACTTCCATCTGAAACTTCAGAAGGAACTATGAACTGCTCACATGTACAAAAACTCTCCTGGAGCAGCTGAAGAAGGAAATAGAAGAGAAACTGGCCAATGATTTTAAAAGTATGAAAAAAAGAAATTCAGGAAGACAATATCTCCTTAAAGAGGAATATTGAACAAAAGGAAAAGGTAGTTCAAAAACTTACTGGAGCAAATAATTTCCTTAAAGGAAAATTTTGCCAGATGCAGAAGGAGATACAAAAGTTAAATGAAGAGAACAATTTGATAAAAATTAAAATTGCGCAACTTGAAACTAATGACTCTATGAGACAGCAAGAATCAGATAAACAAAATCTAAAGAATGAGAAGATAGAAGAAAATGTAAAATATCTAATTGGAAAAACAACTGACCCAGAAAATAGACACAGGAGAGAAAATTTAAGAATTACTGGCCTGCCAGAAAGCCACGATGAGAAAACGAGTCTGGACAATATCTTCCAGGAAATCATCAAGGAAAACTGCCCAGAATTGCTAGATAGAGAAGGCAAAATAATCACTGAAAGAATCCACTGTTCACCTCCCGAAAGGGATCCCAAAGTCAAAACCCCAAGAAATGTTGTTGCCAAATTCCAGAACTATCCATTGAAGGAGAAAATACTACAGGGAGCCAGAAAGAGACCATTGAAATATCGAGGAGTTACAGTAAGGATCACACAAGACTTTGCAGCTTTTACATTAAAAGACTGAAGGAATTTTAATCAATATCCCATTAGGCAAAGGAGCTGGAATTACAATCAAGGATCAACTACCCAGCAAAATTTAGCATAACATTTCAGGGAAGGAGATGGTCATTCATGGAAGTAAGGGATTTCCAGACAAAAACACCAGAACTTAATATAAAAGTTGATGTTCAGAAGAGGTCTCAAGAGAGTGATATAAAGGAAAAAAGGGGAGAAAAAACACTGTTACTCAATTTATGCAAAATGTCTGCCTCCCTATAAGAAAAGATGATACCTGCTAATATTGAGAATATTACATCTATTATGAAATATACAAGGGATATACAGAGAGGGAATGGGTATAAAGTACATGATGTGATGATAAAAATATGACTTAAGCATGCAAAGGGATTGTAACAGGAGGTGTGAAAAAGAGATAGCAGAAAATGATAAATTACATTACAGCAGGAAATATAAAATTATAGTAGAGAGAAAGAGGGGAGGGAGATTAGCATTGTCTGAGAGGTACTCTCATCTGATTTGGTTCAAGGAGGGAACAATAAACTTAATAAAGTACTTAATTCTAACTATCTCCATAGGCAGTAGGAAGGGAAAGGAGAAGAAAGGGGAGCGGAAGCTAAAAGGGAGGGAAGAAGTAGTAAGGTTTAAGAGGAGTAAAAGGAGGGAGGCTAAAAGAAGGAAGGGAAGGTTGCAGGAGGTGGTGGTGAAAAGTGAAAACTATTGAGGAGGGGAAGGGAGACAGGAGAACTAAAAGCACAAATGGTGGGAAAGAGGATGGAGGGAAATATATAGATTGTAATCATAACTGTTAGTGTGAATTGAAAGAAATCAGTCATAAAACGGAGATGGACAGCAAAATGCATTTAAAACCATAACCCAACAATATGTTGTTTACAAGAAACACATTTGAAATGGGAGGATACACACAGGATAAAGGTAAAAGATTGGGGCAGAATATATTGCGCTTCATTTGATGTAAGAAAAGCAGGAATAGCAATCCTAATCTCAGACAAAGCAAAAGCAGAAATAGATCTAATCGAAAGGAATAAGGATGGAAACTATATCCTGCTCAAAGGTACCATAGGCAATGAAGTAATATCATTAGTAAACGTATATGCTCCAAATGCTATAGCATCCAGATTCTTAGAGGAGAGGTTGGGAGGAAGCAATAGATAGCAAAACTATGCTGGTGGGGGACCTAAAATCCCCCTCTCTAAACCTGATGAATATAACCTCAAAATAAACAAGAAAGAGGTTAAGGAGGTAAATAAAATTCTGGATAAGTTAGATATAACAGATCTCTGGAGAAAATTGAATAGGAATAGAAAGGAATACACCTTTTTCTCAGGAGTACATGGCACATATGCAAAAATTTACCATGAACTAGGACATGAAAACTTCACAATCCAGTGCAGAAAGTCAGAGATAGTCAATGCATCCTTCTCACATCATAATGCAGGAAAAAATATATTTAACAAAATGCCATGGAAAGATAAACCAAAATCAATTAGAAACTAAATAATCTCATCCTAAAGGAGGAGTGGGTTAAACAATAAAACATAGAAACAATCAACAACTTCATTCAAGTGAATAACAATGAGACATACCTTATGGGATACTACAAAAGCAGCTCTCAGGGGAAGTTTTATATCTTTGAATACCTACATAAATAAAATGGAGAAAAAGGAGTTCAATGACTCGTGCATGCAGCTGAAAAAGCTGGACAAAGAACAAATTGAAAATCCTCATGTAAATATCAAATTAGAAATACTGAAAACCAAAGGAGAGATTAATAAAATTGAAATAAAGACAACTACTGAATTAATAAACAAAACCAGTAGTTTTTATGAAAAAAACTAATAAAAATGATAAATTTGTTCTCAATTTGATTAAAAATAAAGAATAAATCATATTACTTATATAAAAATGAAATGGTCGAACTCACCTCCAATGAGGAGGAAATTAAAACAATAATTAGAAATTACTTTACCCAACTTTATGCCTATATATTAAGAAATCAAGATGAGATGAATGAGTATTTTAAAAAATACAAAATGTCCAGATAGACAGAAGAGGAAGTTGAATACTTAAACAACCCCACCTCAGAAAGAGAAATTGAATAAGCTATCAATGAACTCCCTAGGAAAAATTCTCCAGGACTGGATGGATTTTCAAGTGAATTCAAACAAACATTTAAATAACAGTTAATTCCAAAATTATGTAGACTACTTTTGAAAATTGGGGAAGAAGGAGTCCTCTCAAATTCTTTTTATGATACAAATATGGTTTTGATACCTAAAACAAGTAGAGACAAAAGAGAGAAAGAATATTATAGACCACTTTCTCTAATGAATATACATGCAAAATTTTTTAATAAGAATTTTACCAAAAAGAATTCAGCATCTTATCACAAGAATAATACATTATAATGAGGCAGAATTCATACCAGGAATGCAGGCCTGGTTCGATATTATGATAACCATTAGCATTATTGACCACATCAATAAGAAAACTAACAGAAATCACATGATTATCTCAATATATACAGAAAAAGGTTTTGACAAAATACAACATCCATTTCTATTAAAAACGCTGGAAAACATAAGAATGAAGGGAACTTTCCACAAAATAATAAGCAGTATCTATCTAAAACCTTCAATAATCACTATATGCAATGGAGATAAGCTAGATACATTTCCAATAAAATCGGGGGTGAAACAAGGATGTCCATTATCACCACTAATATTCAATATGGTACTGGAAATGACAGCAATAGTAATTAGACAAGATAAAGAAATGGAAGAAATAAGAATAGGCAAAGAAACTAACATAAATCTTTGCAGATGATATGATGATATATTTAGAGAATTCCAGACATTCAAATCAAAAGCTACTTGAAATAATAAACAACTTTGCAAAAGTTGCAGGTGTTACAAATAACAAATCTTCTACCTTCTTTTATATTGTCACAGGAGAGACAAAGATAAAAATGAACAAAGTCCAACAGCAAGTAACAAAGTCCAACAGCAAGAGATAGAAAGAGAAATCGCATTTAAAGGAAGGGTAGACACTATAAAATATCTGGATGTATACCTGGCCAAAAAACCCAGGGACCATATGAACAAAATTACAAGATACTTTTTACACAAATAAAGTCAGATCTAAGTAAGTGAAAAAATATCAGCTGCACATGGGGAGGTCGATTCAATATAATTAAAATGACAATTCTACCTAAATTAATTTACTTATTTAGTGCAATCCCAATCAAACTATAGATAGTTATTTTCTAGAGCTGGATAAAATAATATAAAAATTCATCTGGAAGAACAAAAGGTCCAGAATATCAAAGGGACTAATGAAAGAAATGCTAGAGAAGGTGAAGGTGACCTAATACTACCAGATCAAAACCCCTTGATACACTAAGAAACAAAAGGGTAGACCAGTGGAGCATTCTGGGCACTCAAGACACAGTAGGTAATGAATATAGCAATCTCCTATTTGATAAACCTAAAGACCCCAGCTTCTGGAATAAGAACTCACAGTTAGACAAAAATCCATGGGAAAACTGGGTGACAGTGTGGCAGAAACTAGGCACAGTCCAATCCCTGGGTGTACACAAGAACAAAGTCCAAATGGATACACGGTCTACATACAAAAATGACACCATGGATAAACTGAAGGAGCAAGGAAGAGTTGAGCCTAGGAGACGGCCCTGTCCCCACCTGCTCCACTACTGAAGGTCTCTGCATAAAGCCCCTGAGAGAGCTGAGCCTGGGAGGTGGCCCTGCCCCCACCCCAGCACCAGAACTTAAGCTATCATTGAATAACAGCCACGGCCGCCTCGGAAAGCCCATTTGAATCTCAGACCACAAACACTAGCTGGGTGGATCTAGGCAGGGGTGGACAGGAATCTCAGAAGTCATGTAACTGGCTGGGAAAATGCCCAGAAAAGGGAAGAAAAATAAGACCATAGAGAGCTTCTTTGAGCAGGTGCAAATGTTCCCGCCTTTCAATTCTGATGATGTGGAAATAATCTTACCATCAGGGAAAGACGTGGAGGGCGAGACCTCTGTATCCCAGACATCCCAGGGGGATGTCGGGTGGGCTCATGCCTTGAAAGAGCTCAAAAAGGATTTTAAAAAGCAAGTTAGACAGGTGGAGGAAAAACTGGGAAGAGAAATGACAGAGGTGCAAGAAAAGTATGAAAAACGGGTCAATACCTTGGTAAAGGAGACCCAAAAAAATGCTGAAGAAAATAACACCTTGAAAAATAGGCTCACTCAATTGGCAAAAGAGGTTCAAAAAGCCAATGAGGAGAAGAATGATTACAAAAGCAGAATTAGCCAAATGGAAAAAGAGGTTTAAAAGCTCACTGAAGATAATAGTTCTCTCAAAATTAGAATGGAACAATGGAGTCTAATGACTTTCTGAGAAGTGGAAGATGGATAATTTTATTACATTAAATTGAAAAGTTTTTGCAAAACCAAACCCATTGCAACCAAAATTCGGAGGGATGTAATATATAGGAAAAAAAATTGCAGTCAATCTTGGGGATAAAGGTCTCATTTCAAGAATATATGCAGAACTGAGGCAAACGTACAACAAAACAAGTCATTCCCCAATTGATAAATGGTTAAAGGTTATAAACAGGCAATTATCACAGGAAGAAATAAAATGTATCTATAATCATATGAAAAAATACTGTAAATCATTTTTGATTAGAGACATGCAAATTACAACCACTCTGAGGTACCACATCACACCCATCAGATTGGCAAACATGGCAGAATAGGAAAATGATAAATATTGGAGAGGATGTGGGAGAGTTGAAACACTAATTCATTGTTGGTGAAGCTGTGAGCTCATCCAACCATTCTGGAGAACGATTTGGAACTATGTCCAAAGGGCTACAAAAATGTTCATACCCTTTGACCTAGCAAGATCCCTTCAGGACTATATCCTCAAGAGAGCATAGAAATGGGAAAGGGTCCCACATGAACAAAAATACTGACAGTAGTACTCATTGTAGTGGCCAAGAACTGGAAATCAAGGTGATGTCCATCAATTGGGGAATGGTTCAACAAATTATGGTATATGACTGTTATGAAACATTATTGAACTATAAGAAATGATGAACAAGAAGACTTCAGAGAGGCCTGGAAAGACTTACATGATTTTATGCTGAGTGAAAGGAGCAGAACCAGGAGAACTTTGTACTCAGCAGCGACCACAGTGTTCGAGAGTTTTTTTCTGGTAGACTTAGATCTTCATAGCAATGCAAGGAATTAAAAATAAAAATTTTCCAATGATATTCTTTTTCTACAGTTAATTTTTGAACTTCTTTTTCCATTTGTTCAATTTTCCTTTTCAAGGAGATGTTCTCATCAGTGAATTCTTTCTTAATAATTTTAAAATCATTGGCCAGTTTATCTTCTATTTCCTTCTTCAGCTGTTCCAGGAGAGCTGCTTGTACTTGCAAGTAGTTCATAGCCCCTTCTGAAGTTTCAGATGGAAGTACAGTCTCAGCTGTGACCTCTTTCCCCCTTAGCTATTTTCCTCCTCTCAGGTGTTATGAGACTATTGGTCTCCTTCTTCTATTTCTACTGATCTGGGATTTTTCTGGGGAGATATTTTATGGTTCTTTCACGGTCATCATGGGGGGAGGAGAGAGCATTTACTGATCACTCCGCCATCCTGGCTCCCGGAAGTTCAAGTAGGTGACTTACCAAAGTTTGATCTTCGGGCTGAAGGTCTCAGGAGCTGCTATGCTGATAATCTGGCGTTCCGCGGCTCTCACTGATTCGGTTCCGCTTGTCTCCCACCCTGGGTGCCACTCCTCTGGTTCCGCCTGCCGCTCAGGTTTCTCGGGTCTCTTCTGCTCTGCTGTGCTGGCCGTGCTGCACTTGCAACACTGCGCTGTGCACTGTGGGCTTACCCCCATGGAACAAATCCTTCCCGTGGACCTTCCAGTCTAACCTGAGCTCCGAATCCGTCCTCGTCTGTCTCCCAATCGATTCCGCACCTCCCAAATTTGGTCAGATTCTCCTTTCAGAGGTACCTGGAGGAGTTTGTCCGAGAGCTTAGGTGAGTTGCTGCTCTCACTCCTCCATCTTGGCTCCGCCCCCCCAATGATCTTCTAAGGTAAAACGCCTTCCACATCCAGAGAAAGAACTATGGAGTTCAATCACAGAATGTAAGAGATCATTTTTTTTTTGCATGTGTATTTAATGTTTTGGTTTGTTATATGATTTCTCCCATTTATTTTAGTTCTTCTACACAGCATGAGTATAGTGGAAATATACTCGATATGAATGTATGTGTAGATTCTAGATAGAGTTATATGCTGTCTCGTAGACGGAAGGGGGTAGTGGGGAGTAGGTAGGGAGGAAAAATATCTAAGTTTTGTGATAGTGATTGTAGAGCACTAAAAATAAATAAAATTAATATTAAGAAAAGAAAATTTTTCTTCAACTTTCTCAGTTCTTGTTAGTTAGATGAGGAAAATTTACCTGAGCAAATTGTATCTTGCAAAGAATGTTTTTTTTTTCATTGCCTCTTCTAATTCCTTCATTTTTTCTACTCTTATTGCTATAGCTAGCATTTTTCGTATATTGTTTAATAATAGAGGCAATAATAGGTGTCCCTGTTTTACCTCTTGTCTTCCTGATAATTCTTCTAGTTTATCACCATTAGAAATATAGTTCTCAATTAGTTTAAATACATACTTCTTATCCATATAAGAAAAACTTCATTTATTTTCATTCTTTCTAGTACTATTAATGAGAATGGGTGTTGCATGTTGTAAGTGGCTAATTCTGCTTATATTTATGGAATTATATGATTTCCCTGATTTTATTATTCATATAATCAATTATGCTGATAGGTTTTGCATTCCTGGTATAAAACAAACTTTGACATAGGGCATGATCTTTGTGATATATTGATGTAATCTCCATGCTAGTATTTTTTTGTTTTTTTGCACCAGTATTAATTTGGGAAATTGGTTTGAAGATTTATTTCCTTGTTTTGCTTTCTCGCAGTTCTTTTTTTTTTTTTTACTCTTTTTGGTTGAGACATTAACAACACATTTGTGTCAAAAGAAAAAGTTGGGGAGGCAGAGAGAAGATAGTGCAGTAGAAAGAAGACCTGCTGTAATCTCCCCCCATATCCCATAAAATACTTGTAAAAATTACTCAGAACAAATTCTATAGCAGCAAAAGCCACAAAAAGACAGAGAGAAAGAGATTTCCAGGCTATGGTAGCCTGGAAGATCAATAGAAAAGGTCTATCCCACCTCACGAGACTCAGAGCAGAGCACCATCCAGCCTTGGCCACGTGGTGTACCTCAGATAGTACTGGGGAAGAATTCAGGGAGTGGAATAATGGGCAGTAGCTCTGGGTCCCAGACTTTAAAACCCACACACTTCAAAGACAACTTCAAAGGTGAGTGAGAAAACTCTTTCACCTGGGTGAGAAGGGAGCAGTGCCTGGTCAAAGCCCTGGGTCCAGGGCAGCAACAGCCCCTGCAGCCACTGTACCAGACACCACACCTCTTTTTAGAAACCTCGGGCTAAAGACCCTGGGAGAATCGAGCTGAAGATTTGAATCTTAGTCATGACTGGAAGCCCTGTGGTGAGGAAGAGTCCTGGTGTGATGGAGCTAGTGGAGGTTCTAGAGAAGGAATTCTACTCTCAGATCCCACTCAGAAATGCTTGAAATTGCTTCCAGATCAGAGTGCAGGACAGAAGGGAATTAAACTCTTCTCCTTCATTATGCTACCTTGGAGGAACTGAGAACTTACAGGTTCCTAAAGTGCATGATCATATTGACAAAGGATGCAAAAGTCAAGGAACAGGCCGGGAAAATGTCCAAAAAAGGGGAAAAAATAAGATTGTAGAAGGTTACTTTCCTGGTAAATAGGTGTTTTTTCAATCCCACAAAAGAAAAAGAACAAAGCATACCATCAGAGGAAAACCTAAAACATCCAAAACCTCCGAAAAAATATGCAATGCTTCCAGGTCATGGAGGAGATCAAAAAGTATTTGAAAGTAAAATAAGACAGGGGGAAGGAAAAATTAGGAAGAGAAATGAGAGTGATGCAAGAAAACCATGAAAAATGAATCAATAGCTTGCTAAAGGAAACCCAAAAATTGCTGAAGAAAAATCACCTTCAGTAATAAACTAACCGAAATGGCAAAAGAGGTCCAAAAAGTTAATAAGAAGGAAAGTGCTTTAAAAAGCAGAATAACTCAAATGGAAAAGGAGGTTTAAAAGTTCACTGAAGAAAACAATTCTTTAAAAATTAAGATAGTGTGGCTGGAAGCTAATTACTTTATGAGAAACCAAGAAATGAAAAAAAAAAGAGTGAAAAAAAAGGTAATGTGAAATATTTCATTGGAAAAATAACTGACCTGGAAAATAGATCCAGGTGAGACAATACAAAATTTATTAAAGCCATGGGAAAAAAGAGCCTACACATCATCTTACATGAAATTATCAAGGAAAACTGCCTTCATGTTCTATAACAAGAAGGTCAAATAAATGTTGAAAGAATCCACCGGTCAACTCCTCAAAGGAATCTGAAAATGAAAAGAAAAACAAAAAACCTAGGAATATTGTAGCTAAATTCCAGAATTCCCAAGTCAAGGAGAAAATATTGCAAGCTGCCAGAAAGAAATCATTCAGGCTGTGTGAAAATATAGTGAGAATAAAAAAAAAAAAAGATCTAGTAGCTTCTACGTTAAAGGATAGAAGGGATTGGAATATGATATTCCAGAAGTCATAGAAACTAGGATTAAAACCAAGAATCGCCCACCCAGAAAAACTGAGTATAATACTTTAGGGGAAAAATGTTCATTTAATGAAATAGAGGATTTTCAAGCATTCTTGATTGAAAAACCAGAACTGAATAGAAAACTTGACTTTCAAATACAAGAATCAAGAGAAGCTTGAAAAGATAAACAGGAAAAAAAATCACAAACGACTTACTAAATTTAAACTGTTTACATTTCTACATGAAAAGACAATATTTGTAACTTTGAGAGTTTTCTAAGTATTTAGCTTGCTGGAGTGATTATATACATATATATATATATATATATACATACATGCACACAAATATATATGTATGTATATATGTATGTGTATATATATATATACATATATATGTGTATATATATATGTATATGTGTGTGGGCATATATATGGCACAGGGTGACTTGAATATGAAGGAATGATGTCTAAAACATAAAATTAATGGGTAACAGAGGAATATATTGGGAGGAGAAAAGGATAAATGGAATGGGGGAAATTATCTCTCATAAAAGAGGCAAGAAAAAGCTTTTTCAATGGAGGGGAATATGGGGCAAGTGAGAGGGGAAAAGTGAAGTTTACTCTCATCACATTTGGGTTAAGGGGGGAATAACATGCACATTTAATTTGGAATGAAATCTGTCTTACACTACAGGAAAGTAGGGGATAAGGGATAATAAAAGGGAGGACAAATGGGAGTATGGAGTAATTAGAACTAAACAATTTTGTGCAGTGACAAAGTCAAAAGAGAGAAGAGAATCAATATGGGGCAAGATAGAATGGAAGGAAATATAGTTATTCTTTCACAACATAACTATTATGGAACTCTTTTGCATAACTACACATGTATATCATATATTGAATTGGTTGCCTTCTCATTGAAGTTGGGTGGGGAAGGAGTAAAGGAAAGAAGCTGGAACTCAGAGTTTTGAGAATAAATGTTGAAAACTGTTATTACATTCAACTGGGAAATAAGAATAGAGTTAATGGGATATAAAAATCTATCTTGCCCTAGAAGAAAAGAAAGAAGATGGGGATAAGGGAAGGGAAGGATATGAAAAAATGGGGGGCAGTTTGGCAAAAAGATTAATTAAAATGCACAGCATCTTGGGGGGAGAAGAGTAAATGGATGAGGAGAAAATTTGGAACTCAAAATATTGTGAAAATGAATGCTGAAAACTTAAAATAAATTAACTAATTAAAAAAGAGAAAATTGGCAGAATTTCTTCTTTGCCTATTTTTCCATGATGTTTCCTGCCTGAATTTTTTCCTTGTTCATATGCATATAAGTTAGTTAATGTTTTTTGAAGATGTAGAGAGCCATTTAAGACTGAAGTAGAAATTAAATGTAAGAATCTTACTAATTAACGTACTTAGATGGTCATATGGATTAGACCAGTTTGGGAAAGCTGGAAATTTTCTTTGACTAATCCACAAAACTTACATTATATTTTGTAATATTCAAGAATTTAATCCTTTTCTCTTACTAGTGTTCTGAATCTCCTCCAATACTACAGTAGAACTAGTTTTGTAGGCTGTAAAAAAATTTAGAATAAGCCACTGAGCCCCAGATATCAGTTCAGCAGCCCCTGAGACCTTCAGCCCTAAGATCAAACTTTGGTAAGTCACCTACTTCAACTTCTGGTAGCCAGGATGGCAGAGTGATCAGTAAATGCTCTCTCCTCTCCCCTTGATGACCATGAAAGAACAATAAACTATTTTCCCAGAAAAATCCTAGATCAGCAAGAACAGCAGAAGGACGCGAATAGTCTCATAACACCTGAGGTGAGGAAAACAGTTAAGGGGGATTCCTCCTATGGTGGGAGAGACAAACCAAAAGGACAGAGAACCCAGGGCAGAGAAAGCTCACATTAGGGCCCAGGCAAGACTCATAGGCAGGAGAGGAGCCCCAGGAGGGGTGGGAAAACCAATTAGCATCTTAGCGTGCTTCAGCTGTCCAGGGCAATCAGAAAGACAATAGGGCAGCTGGGATTACCAGCCCCTGAGCTTGCCTTTGTCTCAGTTCAGCTGAGGAGATCTCCTGTGACCAGACCACCCCTTCCCCACACTTAACAAGCTAAACCCAGGGCTGATCAGGGAAGCACCAAAGAAAAACCTGCTTTTAGCTTTTTCACACATCAACTCAGCAAAAAGTTCTCTAGTTTCTGACTGAAAGAACCAGAAGTCACAACACTCAATCAACATCATCAACAGGAAAAAGCAGAGGGATAAAAGAACCATAGAATCTTTCTATTCTAAGGACCAAGACACAAACCCCAAAGAGGTCACAGCTGAGACTGTACTTCCATCTGAAACTTCAGAAGGAACTATGAACTACTCTCAAGCACATGCAGCTCTCTTGGAACAGCTGAAGAAGGAAATAGAAGATAAACTGGTGACCCGGGTCCGGGTCCTTCAGGTGACACTCTCTCAGTGGGCTTCTGCTTCGGATGTCTCCGGATTTCCCTCCCCGGGGGACTCGGCGGAGGGACTCAGTCGGACACTTCTTCAGGAGGCATATACTTTATTAAGTGCAGAGGAGTCCCCCGAACAGCTAAGGGCGTTGGTTTAAATAGGATTCTATTTTTAGGTATCCATCCTGATCCACCCCGAGGGAGAGGCCTACATCCCATTGGAGCAAGCCCCTCCAGACCAATCCTAGGGAGGCACGATCCCTAATCCCGGGTCGTGTCCTCCCCTGGTTGGCTGGTGGCCACTCCTGGGGAAGCCCCTCTCCGCCCAGGCAGTCAGGACCAGCCCCCGACAACTCCCCCTTTTTGTTTAATAAGGGCAGGTGAAAGGCCTGTCTTAGGCTATGTGGCCTGTCTCCATGCCTGGTACCGAGAGTGGGCAGGGCCCCTGTCTTAGGCTATGTGGGTGGCCCCCACCTCCAGCATTTCTGGTAGGTGGACCCACAATAATCCCGTCATTGGGTACCTCTGCAGCCAATGGCATGATTATCCAGGTCATGGGGTCACAATATTCCCGTCATCGGCACAGTCACAGTGAAAGCCCATTATTGATTATAGCGGGGTACAGGGACGCTTTTGAACATGGCCGGTGTTAGGCCGTCATCCCGAAATTGCAAAAATTCATGCAAAAAATTCATGGTATTTGCGCGACTTGCGCCTCAACTCCCCCTTTTTGTTTATGCAGAAGTATATCAGCCTTTAGTTGTTCCAGGGTACCCATCCACAATTTCATAATACATGACAATAAGCAAGGTAGGCAGAGACAAATCACACATAACAGGGCAATCCCCAATCCAGTAACAAAAAATGTATAAAGCCATTGTGTAACCTTAAGATTTCTCAACTAATCTGGGAAAAGTCCATGCTGATTTTTCATATCCCTCTTATAATGGTCTGTGGCATTTTGTATGCCTTTAATTATCTCACCTAACTTTAATATATAAGTATCTAAACTTTGGAAGTCATCAAGTCTGGAAATAGCATCTTCAAGCTCTGTGCTGGTGTTAAGCATGAGGGCAGTCATGCATGCAGGTCGTAACAGCTGCGTATCGCACGATAGCCCTTAGTTCCCTGATTGGTGGTTAAGCCTTGGTCAGCCCTCAGCACCTGTTCTTAGGGCCACGTTACTGAGTTGGCTGATCGTGTCCTACTATGATAGGTGGGGGCCCCACTAGTGCCTCCCCGAGGGCGATGCCGTACCTTGTCCATGAGCCTTCCTTGTGCCCAGAATGAGGAAGTCACGGGCCAAGCGCGTGACCGCCAGTTAGGGCGGGTATAGACTCCCGGCCGTCACCTATCCACCCAGGAGGTCTGGTGGCGGCCCCTCACACTATCTTTGGTCCTACATATGCTTGTACAGAACAATTCTGGCATGTAAAATTGAAAATTCCTGTCATGTTCTGATATGTCTCTAGTTTAGATCTGTAGTCTCTGTCCCATAGAAATATATGTGTGTTCCCTAGACATACTTCACCCATTAAAATAATGTTGTTAGCTTTCTTTGGTGATGCTGCAGCAGGCATTCCCTGCACTGTTTGTCCTCCCATAGCTAGAATAACTTTGTCTAGTCCCTGAACAGGTCTTTCAACCTCAGGAGACCCTTTATAATTGATGTACATTTGTCTAGGAAAGTTTGGTGCATATTTTTCCTCAAGTAAGTATGTAAGATTGTGACATGAATATAACATTTCTGTGTAGCTTCCCCTAATCAATTCTTTCTCCTGACAAGTATGTGTGTGACAATTCTCAAATGGTAAAAACCCCGTATACAGATGCCAAAGGGTTACATTTCTCTTCTTTTGTAAGTTACAAAATGGCCTAAATTTCATTCCAGGAACAAGTCCCACAAAGTCCTTGTCTGACCAAACTACTATTGTCCCATTTATCCTCCGGGTGAATAGATTATAAGCGTGTCATGTATCTTTCTCATCCAATGTCTCTTGTCCGTCCACAATAGTGGCACACCAGGGATACCCCTCTGTTCCATTCACCTGTGTGTATTTAAAACCAAACCCATTCCAATTCCCAGAAATACCCTTCTATAGACAAAGTGGGAAACCTGCGACTAGTCCTGAAAAGTTAGTGTCTCTGAAAGAGAGTCCCATTATTATCATAGTCTAGTCCATCATCTTTAAACATGTGAGAAATATTGCCTTGGATGATAAACTTAGGCATTTGTCTCACTCCATGACATCACCCTTAACCATGGTGGATTCGTGACGAACGCCCATCTCTGTGGTTCCTTCGGTGCTGGGTCGATGGACGCAGTGTTCTTTGAGTGTCATGATAAGTACGAGAAAAATGAAAGGAGTCATTGTGACCTAGTTGATTAAGCTTCTCCAGAAGTTTTCTCATCTGCCACTGATAGCACCTCCTCACTCCCTGTGACCGCTTCACCTTGGCGGTTGTCCTCTATCACTCTTATCCTTTTCACTGGAACCCAAACTTCTTTATTATCATCTGTTAAAACACAAACATACCCTTTTTCCCACGTTAACACTGTATGAGGACCAAACCAATTTTTATTCTCATCGTGCCACATTACTTTACTGGCTGCTTTCAGGGCACTGGTTATTGCTGATTCATTCTTTGCAGACTCCTTATTAGGAAATGTTAAGAATTTCATAGCAGCCAATAAGCCATCATTATAGAATTTTAAATAATTTAGAGTATAAACAGCCAAACAGCCAATTGTAATTTATCATCAATTTAGAGTATAAACAGCCAATTGCGAATTTGTCATCAACTCCTGGTCCAACTACTCCTTTTTGTTTGTGCAAGTAGGTGTCCAGGGAGCGATTCGCTCTCTCCACTATAGCTTGACCAATGGGATTATGGGGGATTCCAGTGACATGTAAAATGGAAAATTCCACCATGAACTGTTCAATGGCTTTACTGACATAAGCTGGACCATTGTTTGGTTTAATGCTTTTTGGTACTGCATGATTTAGAATGTGACCGAGTGTGTGTGATATAAAATATTGCTGTTTTGGCCCTTATTGGTAGTTGAACTTCCATAGTTATCTGTTTAATACTATCTGCCCTATCAGGAATATAGGCTGACTCTAATCTAGGTATCAATGCTACTGTATACTTTCTGTCTGTGATGATACTGCAAGGTTCTTTCACATATAATAATGCTTGCAATACTTCATATAATTCATTTTGTTGTGTAGAAGTAAATGTTGTTTTAAATTTATGCATCTCCTTTTTAGATGGAATATACATAGATGCCCTAAAATTTTTTTTGTTGCATCTGTAAAAACATTAACTCCCTCTACCGGTGAGGAAGAACATTTGTCGTCCCAAGACCATGGCCACGTGGCAAATTGCTGCCCAAAAGGAATTGGGAGCCCATGTTGGAAATTCTGATTAATCAATATCTGCCATTCTACAAACTCTTGTATGCAGTTCTCTATTTGTTGACTTGTATACATAGTATAAATTGCGTGAGGTTCCTGTCCTATTAACATCCTTACTCTCTTCACTGCCTTATGTATGACTTGGACTACCAGCACAGCATAAGGCACACAAGTTCTGCTCTTTATCTGAGCCAAATGTACCCACTCAATAATCCCTTGTTTTTGATGTAAAACTCCAGTGGGTATTTTTTCAGTGAATAAAATTGTTACTTTCAAGTCCTGTGATTCTAATATCCTGCTAATAGTACACCCCATAATCTTTTTCTGCACTAATTTCAAACATTCCAGTGCTTCATCTGTCCATTCTCTGCATGAGTTTAATTGAGAAGGACCTTTCAATAAATCATATAATGGTTTCATTTGATCAGTTGTAATTCCCAACTGTGGCCTACACCACTGAATTACTCCTATCAATTTCTGAAAGTCATTTAAAGTTGTAACCTTTGTAGAATCTATGATAGGTGACTTCAAACTTAAGTCTTACCACCTTACATCATTGTTTCACAGGCTAGTTTCTCCTTCTCTGATTACATTTACTCTGGAAAAAAACTTTTTAGAAATTAAGTTGTTAATAAGTTCAAACACTAAATTTAACTTTTGCTTAAGCCAAGGAATGACTACAAGTTCAGATTAAAAGAGCAAGATCTTTTCTGCTTCATAGACCATTACATATTAATTTATCAATACATTGTCTTGAAAATGAAAATTTAAAACCGTTTAAAATTTGTCCTGTTGTTAAGTCACTAAACTTTTACAAAAAAATTAGTTGAAAACCTCCAAAATAATAGTTCTCTTCTCTTGATCTAATCTGGAATGATAAAAGTTACAATTCACTGTAGACCCAGCTGAATGATGAGTTGGGACTGCAGGGCAAAAAATCTTAATGGTTCCATCCTTTACTCAAGTAAATTTTATTTCTGTGTCCACTCCTTAAGAACTTTTTTGAATGAGAGGGTTTTGAATTCCTCAGCTGAAGGGAGGGAGACTTCTGGACAACTGCCCAGTGGCGCCAAGTCTATTCCATTCTGCTGGAGAGTTTCAAAAGCTTTATCTCTTCTGAGGTGTCTCTTTAAGATTTATGCATATTTCCAATTTGCCTAGTGCCAAATAATATAACAAATCCTGATCTGTTTTAAACATCCAATTAGGAGTGACACGTTTCACTTAAAATGTGACCAGAATAACTACCTTTTGGTTAATTCTCATTATACAAAATACTTTTCTTTTAGGTGAGGCATGAGATAATGAAAATGCTGATCAGCCTGCCCCAGATCTCGTCTCTCTCTCCACCTTCACAATCTGGCCAGGATTGGAGGGTAAAGCGAGAGAGAGAGTTTAACCAAAAACTTTCAAATAATTCCCAAAACTTTTATGCTTTTCTTAAACTTCATATCCATGTTGTTTTCCTAATGGGCTTTGATTAAAGCCCCCTTTAAAACTGCACAGACACTATGTCCCTGCATTTCCCATCCAAGACTACACCTTGCAATCACATGAACTAAAAATAATATAAGATTAGTTCCTCTCTTTCTCTCTCCCATACTTCTCCCCGATGCTGCAGTCATCAGAGAGAAGGGAGGAGGGGGAGGAAAAGAGATAACTTTCCAAGGTCCAGCTACCATGGAGCTGACCGTAATAACTCACAAACACACGCACACAGAACATGTAAAGACAGAACACATATACAGACAATAAAAGAATCCAAAAAACTGAGAAAAAATTGTCAGAAATCCTCTGTACACATTATAACTCTGGCTTAATTTCTATCACTGTGTAACTAAGCCTTGCATAAGATTCCTTCTCTAAACTTTCTCCCGTACAAGATTGCTTTTTTAGACTTACTCCTGCAACTTTTTACTGCACCATAGATCTGTGCCGAGTGCCAGGGCAGGAAGAACATCCTGAATTCGCCACTGTGCCACAGATCCTGGGCAAATTATTTGCTGTGCCACAAATCCAGGCCCTGGGCCAACTCTGGATATATTTCCTGGTTGAATTTCTGACTGCGCCAATGTTAGGGGCCAAGCTCTGGACCGGCCTTGGGAGCTGGCTCCACCCTCAGGGAGCTGGCTCTGCCCTTAGGGAGGAACATGGGTGGGGCTCTGGCTGGGGATATAAGGAGCTGTCGGGGAGGGATCGGGGAGAGAGATGTAACCAAGAAAGAGATGTAGAAGGACGCCATCAATAAAGTGAAGAGCACTGACATCCTTGGGCGAGTGTGTAGTCATTGTTCCCTCCGTGGAGGAGGGGACAGCCCTGTCGCGCAAGCTAGGCCATACGGTCGCACGGCAGGGACCGGAGACGTCCGAAGACCGGGGAACAGGTGAGCAAGCGAAGACCAGGCTGAGGGAGCCTGGTAGGGTCAGTTGGGGTTAGGAGATCGGGCTGAGGTAGCCTGGAGGGATCAGTTGGGGTTAAGAAGCCCAACTAGGCCGCGCCGGGGAATAGCCCCGTGCATTGAAACCCAACTAAGCCAGCCCGGGGAATAGCCCCGTGCATAGAGGTCGGGGAATCGCCCCGAACACGCCAACTCCCTCTTTCCTCTCTGTCCTATCTGGTCGTGATTGTCTCCTGAGCTCCCAGACCGCCAATGCTCCAAAGATAAAAAAAGGGGGGCAGTAGAGGGGGATCTCGACTCCTTGTCAGAAATCTCCACTAGGGAGTCTCCCGTTTGTATCGCACAAGCGGCAGCCCAGCAAGTTGGACGTGGGGTGCCCACAAGGGCTGCTTTTTCCACCCCGTACATGACAAAATCAGTCTCAACGAGCAACCCAGGGGTGGCATCCACATAAGAGGCCATTTGTGTTCCCACTACTTGCCATGTTTGAGGAGTTAATTCTGCATGGCAAACCCATGGTGATATAGTTTGTATTTTTACTACCCACTCCCTACATTCCTTTATATGAATTTTTTTGCCCGCTTCTTGGCAGACCTTATAAAGCTGGCATGCTAATACTCCTGAATCCTCTGGCTGCAATTGCTTAGCAATTCTATTGCCCATCTTTCCTTCTTCTAGGTAGCCCCGTCTACCTAGGGTGTCCGACTCTTCCGCCCTTAAGCAAGCGGGATACTCACGTCACCTGGCGGGGTCTCGTCTATCGTCTGCCCCACTTTGGGCTCCAATTGACCTGGGTCCGGGTCCTTCAGGTGACACTCTCTCAGTGGGCTTCTGCTTCGGACGTCTCCGGATTTCCCTCCCCGGGGGACTCGGCGGAGGGACTCAGTCGGACACTTCTTCAGGAGGCATATACTTTATTAAGTGCAGAGGAGTCCCCCGAACAGCTAAGGGCGTTGGTTTAAATAGGATTCTATTTTTAGGTATCCATCCTGATCCACCCTGAGGGAGAGGCCTACATCCCATTGGAGCAAGCCCCTCCAGACCAATCCTAGGGAGGCACGATCCCTAATCCCGGGTCGTGTCCTCCCCTGGTTGGCTGGTGGCCACTCCTGGGGAAGCCCCTCTCCGCCCAGGCAGTCAGGACCGGCCCCCGACAAACTGGCCAATGATTTTAAAATTATTAAGAAAGAATTCACTGATGAGAACATCTCTTTGAAAAAAAATTGAAAAAAATGGAAAAGGAAGTTCAAAAATTAAATGGGGAAAATATCTCCTTAAAACAAAAAAAAATGGGCAGATGGAAAAGGAGGTGAAAAAGTTAAAGGAAAAACATAATTTGATAAAGATTAGAATTCGGAAAGTAGAAACTAATGACTCAATGAGACAGCAAGAATCAGTCAAACAAAATCTAAAGAATGAAAAGATAGAAGAAAATGTAAAATATCTAATTGGAAAAACAATTGACCCGGAAAATAGTTCCAGAAGAGAAAACTTAAGAATTATTGGCCTGCCAGAAACCCAGGATGGAGAAAAGAGCCTGGACAATATATTCCAGGAAATCATCAAGGAGAACTGCCCAGAAGTACTAGATTCAGAGGGAAAAATAGTCATTAAAAGAATCCACCGTTCCCCTCCTGAAAGGGATACCAAACTCAAAACCTCAAGAAATATAGTTGCCAAATTCCAGAGCAATCAAGTGAAGGAGGAAATATTACAAACAGCCAAAAAGAAACAATTTAAATATCAAGGAGATACAGTCAGGTTTACACAGGCCCTTGAACCTTCTACATTAAAAGATGGAAAGAATTGGAACCCAATATTCTGTAAGGCAAAGGAGTTAGGACTACAACCAAGGATCAAATACCCAGCAGAGTTCAGCATAACATTTCAGGCAAGGAGAAAGTCATTCAACAAAGTAAGGGATTTCCAGAGCTTCCTGACCAAAACGCCAGAACTAAATAGACAATTCGATCTTTATATGCAGGTCTCAAGAGAATCATAAATAGGTAAACGGAGGGGGAGGAAAAAAAAAAAAAACAACTTGTTACTCAATTAGGGCAAACTGTTTACCTCCCTATAAGGGAAGATGATATCTGTTAATCTTGAGAATTGTGGGGCTATTATGAAATATAAAAGGGATATGCATAGGGGGAATGGGTATAAAGCAAGTGATATCATGATAAAAGATATGATTTAAGTATTAGAAGGGATTGTAATAGGAGGTGTGAAAAGGAGGAAGCAGAAAATGGCAAATTACATCACAAGAAGAAGTACAAAATTATAGTAGAGGGAAAGAGGGGACAGAAATGAGCATTCTGTGAGAGGTACTCTCATCGGATTTGTTTAAAGGACAGAAGAATAAACTCTAGAAGAAAATCCTAACTAGCTCTATAGGCAGTAAGAGAGGAAGGGAGAAGAAAGGTGAGGGGAAGCTAAAAGGGAGGGAAGAAGTAGTAAGGTTAAAGAGGAGTAAAAGGGAGGGAGGCTAAAAGAAGGAAGGGAAGGCAGCAGGAGGAGGTGGTGAAAAGTGAATACTGTTGAGGAGGGGAAGGGAGACAGGAGAGCTAAAAGCACAAACGGTGGGAAAGAAGATGGAGGGAAATACACAGATTTTAATGATAACTGTGAATGTGAATGGAATGAATTCTCCCATAAAAAGGAGATGGATAGCAGAATGGATTAAAAGCCATAATCCAACAATATGCTGCTTACAAGAAACCCATCTGAAACTGGGGGATACACATAGGATAAAGGTCAAAGAATGGAGCAGAATATATTGTGCTTCAGCTGATGTAAGAAAGGCAGGAGTAGCAATCCTAATCTCAGCCAAAGCAAAACCAGAAATAGATCTAAACAAAAGGGATAGTGATGGAAACTATATCCTGCTAAAAGGCACCATATACAATGAAGCAATATCATTACTAAACATGTATGCTCCAAGTGGTATGGCATCCAGATTCTTAGAGGAGAGGTTGGGGGGGGGGGTTGAAGGAATAAATTGACAGCAAAACTATACTAATAAGGGACCTCAACCTCCCTCTTTCTGAACTTGATAAATTTAACGTCAAAATAAACAAGAAAGAGGTTAAGGAGGTAAATTGAATTGGAATAGAAAGGAATATCCATTTTCCTCAGCCGTATATGGAGCAATTACAAAACTGACTATTTACTTAGATATAAAAATCAACACTCCAGTGCAGAAAGGCAGAGATAATCAATTCATCCTTCTCAGATCGTAATGCAATAAAAATTATATATAATAAAGAATCCTGGAAAGATAAACCAAAATCAATTGGAAACTAAATAATTTAATCCTAAAGAAGGAATGGGTTAAAGAAGAAATCATAGAAACAAACAACAACTTCATTTAAGAGAATGACAATAATGAGACAACCTGGCAAATCTTACAGGATACTGCAGTTCTCAGGGTACGTTTGATATCTTTGAATGCCTACATAAATAAAATAGAGAAAGAGGAGATCAATGATTTGGGCATGCAGCTGAAAAACCTAGAAAAACAACAAATTGAAAATCCCCATGAAAATACCAAACTCAAAGTACCGAAAACCAAAGGAGAGATTAACAAAATTCAAATTAAGAAAACTATGGAATTACTAAATAAAACTAATAGTTGGTTTTATGAAAAAACGAATAAAATTGATAAACCTTTCATCAATTTGATTTAAAAAAAGAAAGAAGAAAATCAAATTATTAATATTAAAAATGAAAGGGATGAACTCACCTCCAATGAGGAGGAAATTAGAGCAATAATTAGAAATTACTTTGCCCAACTTTATGCCCACAAATTCGGTAATCTAAATGGGATGAATGAATATTTTAAAAACTACAAATTGCTCAGATTAACAGAAGAGGAACTTGAATACTTACACAGCCCCATCTCAGAAAAAGAAATTGAACAAGCCATCAATGAACTCCCTAGCAAAAAATCTCCAGGACCAGATGGATTCACAAGTGAATTCTATCAAACCTTTAAAAAACAGTTAATTCCAATACTATATAGACTATTTTTGGAAATTGGGGAAGGAGGAGTCCTCCCAAATTCTTTCTATGATACAAATATAGTTATGATACCCAAACCAGGAAGAGCCAAAATATTAAAAGAAAATTATAGACCAATTTTTCTAAGGAATGTAGATGCAAAAATTTTTAACAAGATGTTAGCAAAACGAATACAGCATCTGATCGCGAAAATAATACATTATGATCAGACAGGATTCATACCCGGAATGCAGGGCTGGTTCAATAGTAGAAGAAACTATTAGCATTATTGATCATATCAACAACAAAACTAACAAAAACCACATGATTCTCTCAATATATGCAGAAAAAACTTTCAACAAAATACAACACCCATTCCTGTTAAAAACACTGGAGGACATAAGAATAAAGGGAACTATCTACCTCAATCCTTCAGCAAGCATTATATGCAATGGGGATAAGCTAGATGCATTTCCAATAATATCAGAACTGAAACAAGGATGTCCATTATCACCACTATTATTCAATATGGTACTAGAAATGTTAGTGGTAGCAATTAGAAAAGATAAAGAAATTGAAAGAATAAAAATAGCCAAAGAAGAAACTAAGTTATCACTCTTTGCAGATGATATGATGATATACTTAGAGAATCCCAGAGATTCAAGTAAAAAACTACTTGAAATAATACACAACTTTGGCAAAGTTGCAGGTTACAGAATAAATCCTCACAAACCTTCTGCATTCATATATATTAGAAACAAATTCCAACACCAAGAGATAGAAAGAGAAATCCTATTTAAAGATATTGTAGAAACTATGAAATACTTAGGAGTATACACGCCAAAACAAACCCAGGGACTATATGAACACAATTGCAAGACACTTCATGCACAAATAAAGTCAGATTTAAGTAAGTGGAAAAACATCAGTTGTTCAGGGGTAGACTGAGCTAATATAATAAAAATAAGAATTCTACCTAAACTAATCTACTTATTTAGTGCCATACCAATTAAACTATCAGATAATTATTTTCTAGACCTGGATAAAATAATATCAAAATTCATTTGGAAAAACAAAAGGTCCAGAATATCAAAGGAACTAATGAAAACAAGTGCCTGGGAACTTGACCTAGTGCTACGAGAGCTCAAATTATATTATAAAACAGCACTTATCAAAACCACTTGGTATTGGCTAAGAAACAGAGGGGTAGAGAAATGGAATAGACTTGGCACTCAAGACACAGTAGGCAAGGAATATAGCAACCTCCTGTTTGATAAACCCAAAGATTCCAGCTTCTGGGATAAGAACTCACTGTTCAACAAAAATTGCTAGGAAAACCGGTTAACAGTGGGGTGGAAATTAGGTGTAGACCCATTCCTGACTCTGTTCACAAGAATAAAGTCCAAACGGGTACATGATTTAGGTATAAAGATTGATACCATGAATAAACTGGAGGAGGAAAGAAAAGTGTGTTTATGAGATTTATGGAGAGGGAAGAATTTTTGACTAAAGAAGTGATAGAAACCTTATGAAATGCAAGATGGATAATTTTGATTATATTAAACTGAAAAGTTTTTGCACAATCAAACCCAATGCAACTAAAATTCAGAGGGATATAGTAAATTGGGGGAAAAAAATTACGGCTAAGCTTGGGGATAAAGGCTTCATTTGTAGAATATATAGAGAACTGACTCAAATATATAACCATACAAGTCATTCCCCAATTGATAAATGGTCAAAGGATATGAACAGGCAATTTTCAGGGGAAGAAATTAAAGATATCTATAACCATATGAAAAGGTGCTCTAAATCACTACTGATTAGAGAGATGCAAATCAAAACAACTCTGATTTACCACATCACCCCTATAAGATTGGCAAATATGACAGAAAAAGCAAATGATAAATGCTGGAGAGGATGTGGGAGAGTTGGAACACTAATTCATTGTCGGTGGAGCTGTGAGCTCATCCAACCATTCTGGAGAACAGTTAGCAACTATGCCCAAAGGGCTACAAAATTATGCATACCCTTTGATGCAGTAATATCACTACTAAGATTGTATCCCCACGAGATCATAAAAATGGGAAAGGGAGGTGGAGCCAAGATGGTGGATTAGAAAGACTCACATATGCTAGCTCCTAACCCACAGCCCATATATTTCCTTCAAGAAGAACTCCCCACAAATTCTGGATCACTGCAAAGCACACAGAAACACAGTGGAAGAGATCTCCATTCCAGAGAGCCCTGAAGAGCCGTCCCCAGGGTCAGTCACTCCCCGGAAAGCAAAGTCCACCCCTGAGCTGCCCTGGGCCGCGGCCGACAGGAGAAGATACGAGCAGGCTTCAGGGACAGAACCTATGGCGGCCGGGAAGGTCCCTCCGCCCACAGACACTACAGGTCAGTGAGAGAGATGTCTGGGCTGGCCGTGAGGGGAGCGGGGTGTCTCCGTGGCTCGGGTCTCCTCGGGAGGCAACAGTGGAGGGAACGGTGGCCGCAGGTCAGAGGCAGTGGCGGCAGCCCGGCACTTCCAGAGCAGGCAGGATCTTCATTACTGAAGGTCTCTGAGGGAACAGAGTCTGGGAGATGGCCCTGCCCTAACCCGCCCCATTACTGAAGGGTTATGCATAAAGCCCCTGCGGGAATTAAGCATGGGAGGTGGCCCTACCCCCACCCAAGCACCAGAACTTAAGCTCACATTGAATAGCAGCCATGCATGCCACAGAAAGCCCATTTCAATCTCAGACCCCAAGCACTAGCTGGGCGGATCTAGGCAGGGGTGGACAGGAATCTCAGAACTCATGTAACTGGCTGGGAAAATGCCTAGAAAAGGGAAGAAAAAGAAGACCATAAAGAGCTACTTTGATGGAGTGCAGATGTTTCCGCCTTTCAGTTCTGATGGTGAGAAAATATTCTTACCATCAGAGAAAGGCATGGAGGTTGGGGCCTCTGCATCCCAGACATGGATGTCTGGTGGGCTCAGGTAATGGAAGAGCCCAAAAACGATTTTGAAAATCAAGTTAGACAGGTGCAGCAAAAAATGGGAAGATGAATGAGAGAGATGAAGAGAAGCATGAAAAACGGATCAATACCTTGGTAAAGGAGACCCAAGAAAATGCTGAACAAAATAACACGTTGAAAAATAGGCTCACTCAATTGGCAAAAGACGTGCAAAAAGCCAATGAGGAGAAGAATGCTTTCAAAAGCAGAATTAGTCAAATGGAAAAAGAGGTTCAAAAGCTCACTGAAGATAATAGTTCTCTTAAAATTAGAATGGAGCAGATCCAGTCTAATGACTTTCTGAGAAACCAAGAAATCAGAAAACAAAAACAAAAGAATGAAAAAATGGAAGAGAATGTGAAATATCTCATGGGAAAAACAACTGACCTGGAAAATAGATCCAGGAGAGACAATTTAAAAATTGTGGGACGACCTGAAACTCATGATCAAAAAAAGAGCCTAGACATCATCTTCCATGACATTATCTATGAAAACTGCCCTGATATTCTACAACCAGAGGGCAAAATAAGTATTGAAAGAATCCATCGATCACCACCTGAAAGAGATCCAAAAACAGAAACTCCTAGGAACATTGTGGCCAAATTCGAGAACTCCCAGCTGAAGGAAAAAATCTTGCAAGCAGCTAGAAAGAAACAATTCCAGTGCTGTGGAAATACAATCAGGATAACCCAAGATCTAGCAGCTTCTACATTAAGGGATTGAAGGGCGTGGAATAGGATATTCCAGAAGTCAAAGAAACTAGGACTGAAAACAAGAATCACCTACCCAGAAAAACTGAGTATAATACTTCAGGGGAAAACATGGTCTTTCAATGAAATCGAGGACTTTCAAGCATTCTTGATGAAAAGACCAGAGCTGAAAAGAAAATTTGACTTTCAAACACAAGAATGAGAAGAAGCATGAAAAAGTAAACAGCAAAGAGAAGTAATAAGGGACTTCCCAAAGGAGAACTGTTTACATTCCTACATGGAAAGACAATATATGTAAGTCTTAAAATTTTTCCGTATCTGGGTAGTTGGTGGGACCACACACACACATACACATACACACACATGTACACGTGTGCACACACACACATACACACATGCACACACACACAGCGACAGAGAGCACAGAGTCGATTGGATAGGATGTGACCATATCTTAAAAAAAAAATTAATGTAAATGGTGAGAGAGAAATGTAGTGGGAGGAAGGAGGGTGAAACTGAATGGGGTAAATTGTATCTCATTCAAGAGGCAAGCAGGAGAATTTTTAGTGGAGGGGAAAAGAAGAGAGCTGAGAAAAAAAACAAGAAGTTTACCCTCAACAAATTTAACGAAAGGAAGGAATAAAATGCACACTCACTTTGGTATGAAAACCTATCTTACAATACAGGAAAGAGAGGGAGACGGAGATAAACAAGGTGGGGGGGTGATGATGGAAGGGAGGGCAATGGGAGAAGGGAGAAATTTCAAGTTAACACTCGGGGTGGGACAGGATCAAAAGACAGAATAGAAGCTATGGGGGGCAAGATAGGATGGAGGGAAATACAGTTAGTCTTACACAACACAACTATTACTGACGTCATTTGCAAAACTGCGCAGATATGGCCTATATTGAATTGCCTGCCTTCCCAAAGGGAATGGGTGGGGATGGAGGGATGGGGAGAATTTGGAACTCAAACTTTTAGGAACAACTGTTTAGTATTGTTGTTCCTACTAAGAAATAAGAAATACAGTTAATGGGGAATAGAAAGTCATCTGCCCCTACAGGACAAAACAGAAGATGGGGACAAGAGAAGGGAGGGATTATAGAAGAGAGGGCAGATTGGTGATAGGGAAAATTAGATTGCTTGGTGTATTGGGGTGGGGGGAGGTGAGAAAAGGGGAGAAAATTTGGAACCCAAAATTTTGTGAAAGTGAATGTAAAAAGTTAAATAAATAAATTTTTATTAATAAATTAAAAAAAATAAAAAAAAAAGTAAAAATGGGGAAGGGTCCCAAATGTACAAATATATTTATAGCAGCACTCTTTGTGGTTGCCAAGATCTGGAAATCAAGGTGATGCCCATCAGTTGGGGAATGGCTGAATAAATTATGATATATGAATGTAATGGAGTAAGTGATGAACAAGAAGACTTCGGGGAGGCCTGGAAGGACTTATGATCTGATGCTGATCAAAAGCAGCTGAACCAGGAGAACATTGTGCACAGCAACGACCACAGTGTGCGAGAGTTTTATTTCTGGTAGACTTGGAACTTCGCAATAACACAAGAACTTACTAAAACATAAAAAAAAAAAATCCTGATGGTAGTATTCTAACCCAAAGTGTCTTCTACACTCAGAGAAAGAAATATGGAAGTCATTTGCAAAATATAGAATGTCATGTTTGTATATGTGTAGATTTTTGTGTATTATGTTTTGATTTGTTATATTATTTCTTCCATTTTTATTAATTCGACTACATAACATGACTATTGTGAAAATGTACTCAATAGGAAAGAATACGTAGAACCTACACTGAATTGTATACTGTCGTGGGGAGAGAGGGGGTTAGTGGGCTTAAGGTGAGGGGGGCCAGGGGATAAAATCTCAATTTCAAGGAAGTGATTGTAGAACACCAAAAATATAAAAATAAATAAATAAATAAATGGAAAATACTTTGCGGGGAGGAGCCAAGATGGCGGAGTAGAAAGACTTATGTATCCTAGCTCCAAACCCACAGCCCATAAATTTCCTGTAAAAATAACTCCCCACAAATTCTGGAGCAGTGCAATCTATGCAGCAATGCAATGGAGGAGATTTCCGTTCCAGAGAGCCCTGAAAAACCGCCCCGAAAGGACCATCACCCACCTGGACTGCAGAGCCTAGCCTTGCCCTGCCCGCACTGCCCCAAGAGGAGCAGATCCGAGGAGGCTTCAGGGAGGAATTCTCCAGCAAAATAAGTATTGAAGGAATCCATCGATCACTGCCTAAAAGAGATCCAAAAAGTGAAACTCCTAGGAACATTGTGACCAATTTCCAGAATTCCCAGGTCAAGGAGAAAATCTTGCAAGCAGCTAGAGAGAAACAATTCCAGTATTGCGGAAATAAAATCAGGATAACACAAGATCTAGCAGCTTCTACATTAAGGGATTGAAGGGCATGGAATAGGATATTCCAGAAATCAAAGGAACTAGGACTGAAACCAAGAATCACCTACCCAGAAAAACTGAGTATAATACTTCAGAGGAAAATATGGTCTTTCAATGAAATGGAGGACTTTCAAGCCTTCTTGACGAAAAGACCAGAGCTGAAAAGAAAATTTGATCTTCAAACACAAGAATGAGAAGAAGCATAAAAAAGCAAACAGCAACGAGGAGTCATAAGGGACTTACCAAAGGTGAACTGTTTACATTCCTATATGGAAAGACACTATTTGTAACTCTGAAAACTTTTCAGTATCTGGGTAGTTGTTGGGACTAGACACACACACACACACACACACATGCATGCACACACATGTACATGCATGCGTGTACACACACATACTTACACACATGCACGCACACAGAGAGACAGAGAGTGCAGAGTGAATTGAAAAGGATGGGATCATATCTTAAAAGAAATTAAGTTAAACGGTGAGAGAGAAATGTAGTGGGAGGAGAGAGGGTGAAATGGAATGGGGTAAATTATCTCTCATTCATGAGGCAAGCATGAGACTTTTTAGTAGAGGGAAAAAGAGGAGAGCTGAGAAAAAAAAAAAAAAAACATGAAGTTTACCCTCATCACATTCGACTAAAGGTGCCTCTGCCGCTGCCTCTGCCACTCCCTCCGCCGGTTCCTCCCGAGGGGGCCTGAGTCATGGAGACACCCCGGTCCCTCTCGGCCAGCCCAGACGTCTCCCTCACTGACCTGTAGTGTCTGTGGGTGAAGGGACCTTCCTGGCCGCCGAAGATTCCGTCCCTGAAGTCTTCTCGGATCTGCTCCTCTGGGGCCGTGGCCAGGGCAGCACAAGGATGGACTCTGCTGTCCACAGCGTGACGGACCCCTGGGGACCACTCTCCAGGGCTCTCTGGAACGGAATTCTTTCCCACTGTGTTTCTGCGCACCTTGCAATGCTTCAGAATTTGTGTGGAGTTCTTCTTACAGGAAATATATGAACTGTGGGTTCGGAGATAGCATACGTGAGTCTTTCCACTCCTCCATCTTGGCTCCATCCCCCTCCTTTGTTATCTTTTTGTGCCTCTCTTGAGGCCTCCGTTTGAAGTTCGAATTTTCTATTATGTTCTGTTCTTTTTATCCAGAAAGTCTGAAAATCCCTTACTTCATTGAGTGCCAGTCTCCTTGCCTGAAATGTTACACTGAACTTTGCTGGGTGATTTATCCTTGTTTGTAGCCCCAATTCCTTTTCCTTACAGAATATGATATTCCAGTTCCTTAGATCTTTTAATGTAGAAACTGCAATGTCCTGTGTGATCCTGACTGTAGTTCCTCGATATTTGAATGGATTCTTTCTGGCTTGCTGTAATGTTTTCTCCTTCACTTGATAGTTCTGGAATTTGGCAACAACATTTCTTGGGATTTTGAGTTTGCGATCCATTTAGGGAGGTGAACAGTGGATTCTTTCGATGACTATTTTGCCCTTTGTACCTACCACTTCTGGGCAGTTTTCCTTGATGACTTTCTGGAAGATATTGTCAAGAATATTTTTCATCGTCGCTCTCCAACAGGTCGATAATTATTATATTTTGTCTCCTGGATCTATTTTCCAGGAAGTTTTATTTCCAGTTGGAAATTTTACATTTTCTTCTAACTTTTCATTCTTTTGATTTTGCTTGACGTATTCTTGCTGTCTCATGGAGTCATTAGTTTCCACTTGCCCAATTCTAATTTTCGTCAAATTGTTTTCTTCAGTTAACTTTTGCATCCCCTTTTCCATTGATCCAATTATTCCATTTAAGGAATTATTTTCTCCAGTTACTTTTGGCTTTTCCTTTTCCATTTGTTCAATTTTCATTTTTAACAGGATTTTATCTTCATGGAATTCTTTTATCATACTTTTAAAATCGTTGGCCAGTTTCTCTTCTGTTTCCTTCTTCAAATGATCCAAGAGAGCTTTTTGTGTATGCAAGCGGTTTATAGTCCCTTCTGAAGTTTCAGATGGAGGCCAGTCTCACTACTGACCTCTCTGGTATTTGTGTTTTGGTCTTTATTCCCATAGAAAAGTTCTATGGGACTTTTCACCCTTCTTTTGCTTTTTTCTTTCTCATGATGATGATTTTTGTTGTGGCTTCTGGTTCTTTCAGTTTGGTGCTGCAGAACTGGGTATTGAGTTGACTGGTGTGAAAAAGCTAAGGGCAGGTGTCTATCATTTTGTTTTGTTTTTCCCTTATCAGCCCTGGGCTATCTTGTTAAGCATGGGAGAGGGGTGGTCTGGTCAAGAGAAGTCTCCTCAGTGAGCTGAGGCAAAGGCATGCTCAAGAGTTGGTGATCCCTGCTGCCCTATTTTCTTCCCATTTTCCCTGGAGTACTGAGGCACACGTGAATCCTGGTGCAAATTTTCACTACTCAGGAGGTCCCTTTCATTCTGGTTCATCTCTCACATAACAAGAGGAATCCCCCTTAGCCATTTTCCTAGCCCAGCTGTTTTCCACTTCAGATATTCCCACTTATCCAGGATTTTTCTGGAGGAATATTTTATTATTCTTTCGTGGTCAACAAGGTGTGAATAGAGAGCATTTACTGATCAACTCTGACATCCTAGCTCCCAGAAGTTCAAGCAAGTGACTTACAGATGTTTAATCTGCAAGCACAAAATCTCAGGAGCTGCTGCAGCTGATGTTATTCTCTTGGCTCCACTTGTCTCTCACCCTGTGCTGCTCCACCTGCTCCTGCCTCAGACCTCCCCAAGGCCCTTCTGCTGTCCTATGCTGGATGCGCTTCACTGTGCTTTGTCGGTTCACCCCCGTGAAAAAGATTCTTGTCGTTTTTCTAGTCTGTCCTGGGCTATGAATTTCCCACATTGTGTCTGCTATTGGATTCTGGACCTTCAAAGTTTTGTTAAATTCTCTCCTTAGAGGTCTCTGTAGGAGTTTGTTTAAGAGCTTAGGTAAGTTGTTGCTCTCACTCTGCCATGTTGCCTCTTCCCTTCTGTCCTTTTTTTTTTAAGGCTACTAAACTGATATATCAAATTGTTGCTGTGAATAATTTGCTCACTATTTTATAGAGTGTTGAATGAAGTCTCTCATTATATTTTTTTGTGGAATATAGAGAACAATATAACATTTATGAGAATAAAATTAGAGGAGAGGTTATTGCTTGAATTTCTGGACAAAACAGGTAGTTCATTATTAATGTTGCAATATAAATGTAGTGAGAAGCCTACACTATAAGGGTCCATAGAATTCTGTTCTGTTTATCATTTTTATCAGTGTCCTCAATATAGAGTATACTTCTCAAATTTGAAGTTGATATAGGTCTTTCAAGAATAGCAACCAAAGGCCAAGATGCGGAGTAGAAGGACGCACGTTTACGAGCTCCGAAACCAATGCCCATAGAATTAATGTAAAAAGAGTCCCCCATAACTTCTGGGTCAATACAAGGTGTGCAGAAACGGAGTGGAAGAGATTTCCGTTCCAGGGAGCCCTGGAGACCCGTCCCCAGGGTCCATCGCACTCCGGAAAGTGGACCCCACCCCCAGTGCTGCCCTGGCCGCAGCCCCAGAGAAGCTGATCCGAGCAGGCCTCAGAGACAGAAGCTCCGGCAGCCGGGAAAGTCCCTCCACCCACAGAAGCTACAGGTCAGTGAGAGAGAAGGCTGGGCAGGAGGAGAGGGGGAGCAGGGTGTCTCCGAGACTCGGGCCCCCTCGGGAGGAAGCGGCGGCGGCAGAGACGGGGGCAGGAAGCGGCAGAGGCAGAGATGTGGGCGGCAGCTGAGGCGGCAGGCAGAGGACCGGGACTCAGGAATCCCCCAGCAGCAGGCAGGATCTTCATTACGGAAGATTCCCTGCATAAAACCTGAGGGAGCTGAGCCTGGAAGACGGCCCTGCCCCCATCCCACTCAATTACTGAAGGCTTCTGCTTAAAGCCCCCGAGGGAACTGAGCTTGGGAGGCGGGCCCCCCCCACCTCGCCCACACCAGCTCCATTCCTGAAAGTCTCTACATAAAGCCCCTGAGGGATCTGAGCCTGGGAGGCGGCCCTGCCCCCACCCCAGCACCAGAACTAAAGCTCACTGATTGACAGTCGGGAGGAGGAAAGCCCATTTAAATCTCAGAGGCCAAGCACTAGCTGGGCGGATCCAGGCGGGGGTGGAAAGGAATCTCAGAAGTCAAGTAACTGGCTGGGAAAATGCCTAGAAAAGGGAAGAAAAATAAGACTTTAGAGAGTTTTTTCCAACAAATGCAAATGATCCCGACCTTCGGATCTGAGGAAGATAAGGACGTATTCTTGCCATCAGGGAAAGATAGGGCAGGGCCTCAGTACCCCAGACACCCCAAGGGGGTGGTGGGTGGGCTCAGGCCTTGGAAGAGCTCAAAAAGGATTTTGAAAAGCAAGTTAGACAGGTAGAGGAAAAACTGGGAAGAGAAATGAGAGACATGCAAGAAAAGTATGAAAAACGGGTCAATACCTTGGTAAAGGAGACTCAAAAAAATGCTGAGGAAATTAACACCTTGAAAAATAGGCTCACTCAATTGGCAAAGGAGGTTCAAAAAGCCAATGAGGAGAAGAATGCTTTCAAAAGCAGAATGAGCCAAATTGAAAAAGAGGCTCAAAATCTCACTGAATTTAATAGTTCTCTCAAAATTAGAATGGAACAGATGGAGTCTAATGGCTTTACGAGAAACCAAGAAATCATGAAACAAAACCAAAAGAACGAAAAAATGGAAGAGAATGTGAAATATCTCATGGGATAAACAACTGACCTGGAAAATAGATCCAGGAGAGACAATTTAAAAATTATGGGACTACCTGAAACTCATGATCAATAAAAGAGCCTAGACATCATCTTCCATGAAATTATCAAGGAAAACTGCCCTGACATTCTAGAACCAGAGGGCAAAATAAGTATTGAAAGAATCCATTGATCACCACCTGAAAGAGATCCAAAAAGAGAAACTCCTAGGAACATTGTGGCCAAATTCCAGAACTCCCAGCTCAAGTAAAAAATCTTGCAAGCATCTAGAAAGAAACAATTCCAGTACTGTGGAAATACAATCAGGATACCTCAAGATCTAGCAGCTTCTACATTAAGGGATCGAAGGGCGTGGAATAGGATATTCCAGAAGTCAAAGGAACTAGGAGTCAAACCAAGAATCACCTACCCAGCTAAACTGAGTATAATACTTCAAGGGAAAATATGGTCTTTCAATGAAACAGAGAACTTTCAATCATTCTTAATGAAAAGACCAGAGCTGAAAAGAAAATTTGACTTTCAATCACAAGAATGAGAAGAAACATGAAAAAGTAAACAGCAAAGAGAAGTCTTAAGGGACTTACCAGAAGTGAACTGTTTACATTCATGCAGGGAAAGACAATATTTCTAACTCTTAAAACTTTTCAGTATCTGGGTAGTTGGTGGGACCACACATACACATGTACACGCATGCACACACATGCACACACATAAAGAGATAGAGAGCACAGATTGAACTGAATAGGATGGGACCATACCTTAAAAGAAACTAAGGTAAATGGTGAGAGAGAAATGTAGTGGGAGGAAAGAGAGGGAAAGGGAAGGGGGGTAACTATATGTCATTTAAGAGGGCAGGTAGGAGTTTTTCTTAGTGGAGGGAAAAAAGGAGAGCTGAGAAAAAAAATAAAACAAGAAGTTTACCCTCATCACATTTGACTAAAGGAAGGAGTGAAATGCACACTCATTTTGGTGTGAAAACCTATCTTACAGTATAAGAAAGTGGGGGGGAGAAGGAGATATTGCAAGGGGGGGGGATGATGGAGGGGAGGGCAAAGGGAGGAGGGAGAAATTTGAAGTCAACACTTGGGGCAGGTTAGGAGGGATGGTAATCCAGTTAGTCTTATACAACACGACTATCAGGGAGGTCACTTGCTAAACTACACACATATGGCCTATATTGAATTGCCTGCCTTCCCAAAGGGAATGGGTGGGGAGGGAGGGATGGGGAGAATCTGGAACTCAAAGTTTTAGGAACAACTGTTTAGTATTGTTGTTGCAACTAGGAAAGAAGACATACAGTTAATGAGGAATAGAAAGTCATCTGGCCCTACAGGAGAAAAGAGAAGATGGAGACAAGAGAAGGGAGGGATGACAGAAGAGAGGGCAGATTGGAGATAGGGAAAATTAGATTGCTTGGGGTATTGGGGGTGGGGGGGAGGGGATAAAAGGGAAGAAAATTTGGAACCCAAAAATTTGTGAAAATAAATGTAAAAATTAAATAAATAAAAAAAAGAATAGCAACCAAAGTAAATAAAAAAATCAATACCATTAAAGCTCTAGAAAGACTAGACAACTGGGTGAGCTGAATCTAATAATAGCAGACTTCCAAGTCTTATGACGAACAATATGAAACATTTGGCATTTTCTTTGAACATCATGACCTCCCTCATCTCTTCAACTAAGGAAATATATAGTAGAGATAAATTAATTTCAGCTACCTTATGACTGAAAAATGTTTATGGCAAACTCTGGCATATGAGAAAAAAAATTAGACTTCTTTTTTGTGATCTAAGACTTTTTTTTCCTTCTTTAAATATTATAAATTTTAATTAAAAATGTAAAACAAAAATTTAAATACATTTTTAAATTCAATTAAATCTTTTATAAAAATATGAAAATGATTTTTAACTTACAGGCAGTAAAAAAAAGTAATAGGTCAAAATAGTATACTGTCCCTTGATCTTTACAAGAGAGAAGGTTAATTTATGACAACTTGCTCTCTTACTTCACCCATATATTACTGAATACTGTTCTTTGGTAATAGAGGTGGGAGACAAGATTGTTTTGAGCTTTGGTAGACCTTAGGAAAGGTCACTGTTATATGGGTGATTCCAGCACTTTGTCTGTGAAGGTATCAGTGGAAAAATTCTGACTCTTATAGAGGCAATTACCACCAAGAAAAAAAGACAGAACAACTGATTGGGGAAACATATCCGTAGAGATGAAGAGAAGCCTGAGTAAAAACGTAATGAAAAGCAAATGCATTTGAAATGAAATATGATTTTGACATTAGCCAATACCAAAGAAACCCATAATATACTATTATATTCATAACTGATTATTACATTGTGATCGAAAATTTTCCTCCTTCTGTTATGGTCCAGTTCCTGAAAAGGTCAGTCAATCTCTGAAAGACAGGGATGAGTGATAAGATTTACTCCTTGCCTCAAAGCACATGTTTCTTAACTGGATTGGGCAGGAATTCACCCAACTTGGAAATTTAATTTCTGTTTAGAGTCTAAAAAAACTATCCAGTGTGATGAGCCTTTGCATGAGGGAGGAACCCCTATACTTGATCCCCTCTATTGGAGTTAAGGACTGCTCAGCCCATCCATGAAGGAGAAATCTAGCTAGAGAGGTCCAGATAGAAATGATTTCCTCTGCCCAGATTTCTTAAGACTGCTCAAGTCAAATTCTTATTCAAAGGAGTGGAAATCTTTTATTCCACCACCTGGTTGATTGTCCACCAGTCAATATTTAGTTTCAGTTGTCAGAGTTGCACCCCTTCAGAAGGGAATTAAGGTTTTTCAGAGTCTCTCTTGGCATCTTAGGTTTCCAAGAGAAACCCCTTGCTTAATAGCTAGTCTAATTAATAAATTGATTATTAATTACTTGAAAGTAACTCAGGGGGATTAATTGGTCACATCAGACACACTGTTCTCTAAGTTAGAATGGCAAGAGAGAAATGTAAGTTTTAAAACTTTATCAGAACATAACTTTGAAAAAAAAAAAGAAATTTAAGAACCATAAAGAAGGAAAGAAAAATTTATTGTGTCCCAATAAATGTACACAAAATCATGTCACTCGATCCTTACAACAACCCCAGAAGGTATATTTTTTTCCCATTGTATAACTGAAGAAATTCTAGTAAAAAAGATTGTTACTTTATCAGAGTCACACATGTGATAAGTATCGGATATAGTATTTGCACTCCAGTCTTCCTAAATTAAGGCCCAATATTCGATCCAACAGCTCTGAGTAATTGCCCCCTCATGACACTAGAAAACAACAACAACAATAAAAACAATTTCTTGAAACTTATAAACATAGAAAACAAAATGTCAATAAAGAGGAAAATATAGATCATCTCAAAGAGAAAAAAAACACACAACAAATAAAACAGGCAAAAAGCAAACAAAATAAAGAAAAATACTTGAAACTCTAAGATATACTGCACTTAAATTTAAGAGTTCAAATAACCAGAAAAAAAAAAAGTCTTCAAGGAGGAAGAAAACCTTCACATCTAAAGGAAAATGAAATAACATAAGACTGTTCTGAAGCCAACAGAAACCACAGAAAGGAAACAAATGATGAGTTTTCTAAAGAGCAGAGTTGAAGGAGATGCAATCCAAAGTGACAAATCCAAGTGACATACTGAGTCTAATCATCGATGAAACAAACTGCACTTTCTTTGTTTTTCTTCTTTCTTTTTTTTAATATAAATTTATTTATTAAACTTTTTACATTCATTATCACAAAATTTTGGGTTCCAAATTTTCTCCCCATTTGTCTCCTCCCCCAACCCCAATACACCGAGCATTCTAATTTCCCCTATCACCAATCTGCCCTCTGTTCTATCATCCCTCCCTTCCCTTGACCCCATCTTCTCTTTTGTTCTGTAGGGCCAGATATCTTTCTTTCTTTTTTTTTAGTATAATTTTATTTATTGAACTTTTTACATCCATTTTCACAAAATTTGGGGTTCCAAATTTTCTCCCCATTTGTCGCCTCCCCCCAGCCCAATACACCGAGCATTCTAATTTTCCCTATCACCAATCTGCCCTCTCTTCTATCCTCCCTCCCTTCTTTGTCCCCATCTTCTCTTTTGTCCTGTAGGGCCAGATGACTTCCTATTCCCCATTAACTATATTTCTTGTTTCCTAGTAGCAAGAACAATACTAAATAATTGCTCCTGAAATTTTGAGTTCCAAATTCTCCCACACCCTCCCTCCCCACCCATTCCCTTTGGGAAGGCATGGCAATTCAATATAGGCCATATCTGTGTAGTTTTGCAAATGACTTCGTTAATAGTCATGTTGTGTAAGACTAACTATATTTCCCTCCATCGCATCCTGCCCCCCCATTGTTTCTATTCTGTCTTTTGATCCTGTCCCCTCCCCAAGAGTGTTGGCTTCAAATTTCTCCCCTCCTCCCATTGCCCTCTCCCTTCCATCATCACCCCCCACCCTGCTTCTCTCTCCTTCTCCCCCACTTTCCTGTACTGTAAGATAGGTTTTCATACCAAAATGAGTGTACATTTTATTCGCTTCCTTTAGTCAAATGTGATGAGGGTAAATTTCATGTTTTTTTTTTTCTCAGCTCTCCTCTTTTTCCCTCCAATAAAGGGTCTCCTGTTTGCCTCTTGAATGAGAGATAATTTACCCCATTCCATTTCACACTCTCTTCTCCCACTGGATTTGTCTCTCACCGTTTACCTTAATTTCTCTTAAGATATGGTCTCATCCTATTCAATTCACTCTGTACTGTCTGTCTCTGTATATGCGTGCACGCACGTGTGTACGTGTGTGTGTGTATGTGTGTATGTATGTGTGCGGTCCCACAAGCTACCCAGCTACTGAAATTTTTACGAGTTACAAATATTGTCTTTCCATGTAGGAATGTAAACAGTTCACCTTTGGTAAGTCCCTTATGACTTCTCTTTGCTGTTTACTTTTTCATGCTTCTTCCCATTCTTGGGTTTGAAAATCAAATTTTCTTTTCCACTCTGGTCTTTTCATCAAGAATGCTTCAAAGTCCTCTGTTTCATTGAAAGACCATTTTTTTTCCCTGAAGTATTATACTCAGTTTTGCTGGGTAGGTGATTCTTGGTTTCAGTCCTAGTTCCTTTGACTTCTGGAATATCCTGTTCCATGCCCTTCAATCCCTTAATGTAGAAGCTGCTAGATCTTGTGTTATACTGATTGTATTTTCACAATACTGGAACTGTTTCTTTCGAGCTTCTTGCAATATTTTCTCCTTGACCTGGGAATTATGGAATTTATCCGCAACGTTCCTAGGAGTTTTTCTTTTTGGATCTCTTTCAGGCGGTGATCAATGGATTCCCTCAATACTTATTTTGCCCTCTGGTTCTAGAATATCAGGGCAAGTTTTTCCTTGATAATTTCCTGAAAAATGATGTCTCGGCTCTCTTTTTTTTTTGATCATCGGCTTTCTGGTAGTCCCATAATTTTTAAATTGTCTCTCCCTGGATCTATTTTCCAGGTCAGCTTGTTTTTTCAGTGATATATTTCACATTCCTCTTCCATTTTTTTCATTCTTTTTGTTTTGTGATTTCTTGGTTTCTCATAAAGTCATTAGCCTCCATCTGTTCCATTCTAATTTTGAGAGAACTATTTTCTTCAGTGAAGTTTTAAACCTCTTTTTTCCATTTAGCTAATTCTGCTTTTGAAAGTATTCTTCTGCTCATTGGCTTTTTGAATCTCTTTTAACAATTGAGTTAGCCTATTTTTCAAGGTATTTTTTTCTTCAGCATTTTTTTGGGTCTCCTTTAGGAAGGTATTGATCTGTTTTTCATGCTTTTCTTGCATCTCTCTCATTTCTCTTCCCAGTTTTTCCTCCACCTGTCCAACTTGATTTTCAAAATCTTTTTTTTCAGCTCTTCCAAGGCCTGAGCCCGTTGGATATGTATTTTGCATGTTTGGGATACAGAGGCCTTGATTTCTATGTCTTTCCCTGGTGATAAGCATTGTTCTTCCTCATCAGAAAGAAAAGGAGGAAATATCAGTTCACCAAGAAAGTAACCTTCTATGGTTTTATTTTTTTTCCCCTCTTCTGGGCATTTTCTCAGTCAGTTACTTGATTTATGAGATTCTTCTCCACCCCCGCCTCACCTTCACATCCGCCCAGCTAGTGCTTGGGGTCTGAGATTCAAATGCTGCTCCATAGCCTCAGGGCTTTCAGTGGGGGGCATGGCTGCTATTCAGTGTTAGAGGTTAAGTTCAGGTTCTTAGGTGGTGTCAGGGCCCACCTCCCCGGTTCTGTTCCCTCAGGGGCTTTATACAGAAACTTTCAACAATCAGGAGGCTCTGAGCTCCTGCCTGCTCGGGGAGCCCCTGGCCACTGCTTCCCCTCGTGCTTCCTCCCAAGGGTGCCTGAGTCCCGGAGACACCCCACTCCCTTCTCGGCCATCCCAGAAGTCTCTCTCACTGACCTGTAATGCCTGTGGGTTGAGGGACTTTCGCAGTTGCTGGAGATTCCTTCCCCAAAACCTGATCCTATCTTCTCCTCTTGAGCCGTGCTGCTAAGGCAGGGCTGGGCTCTGCTCTGGGTCTGGTGCTCAATGGACCTTTGGTGTTGGTTTTTCAGGACTCTCTGGAACAGAAATCTCCTTACCTCTGTTACTGCATGGCTTCCACTGCTCCAGCACCCGTTGGGAGTTCTTTTTATAGATAGTTCATGGGTTGTGAGTTTGGAGCTAGCATATGTGAACCTTTCTACTTTGCCTTCTTGACTCCTCCCCCCCTGCATTTTCAATTAAGAGAGATATTTCAGGCATTTCTTGTTGCTTATCCTTCATTCTGGAAAAGAACCAAAACATCATGAGAGTGAAATGTTGACTTACTCATCTCTTGTTTATCATCAGGGCTGAGCTTAGCAAAGTCACTATGATTAATCTCTCCTGCTGAGTCATCAAAAGTTAATCAAAGGTTAACAAACCCAGAATGCCATGGGTGACCTTAGCCTTTCTAGTTTAAGATCTTTCCCAGGTTTTTGTTTGAAGTCATGTAATTCAATGACTAAAATGTGGGTAAAAGTTTAGTCTAAAAGATGGCTCAATTTACCATCACAAAGGTATCAGTCAGGGAAGAGATGATTCTCAGAGCTTCTGGTCAGAACAGAAAACATTTTATGTTTACCCTCATTGTAAGCCATCCAAATCTAGACAGTGAGCTCAGATTTTGGTTATTTTTTTGCCATTCAATGAAAGTCAGAGTGATTTGTTTATTAGGGTGGAGTCTAGTAGTTCCATTTAAAACACAATTGACTTTTAAAAACCTGTCTTCTTAGAGCTATATTTGAGTAAATCAAAAAATGAAAATCATACAGGACAAAAAGTAAATTTCCCCAGCTTTTTGGAAAGAAAAATTAGGGAGAGGGAGAAGGAGGAAGAAGGAGTGGAGGAGGAAGAAAAGAAAAAGAACAGCAGCAATAATAACTAGCTGCATTCACAATTTCTGCTTCACTTCTCACTTTGGATCCCCAAAGACACTGAATTCTGCTTTCAGGTAACATGGCAAACACAGTTTACTCTGTAACAATGTAAATGAATGAAAGAAAAGGCAATTAATATTTTTATAGACTTCCAAAACTAGAAAAATACATGAGAAATAGCAGGGTTTAGGGGTTAAAGCTGAATGGAATTCAACAAATTCTAGAGCAGTAGAAGCAATAGAATGACGGAGTGGGGGAGATTTCCAACCCAGGATGACCTGGAAGGCCGATGGGAAGTTTTGGGGCACCAGATGCAGAGCAGAGCACAGTCCAGGTTTGGCTATACAGCACCAGGAGGAGCAGGACACAAACAGACCTCAGGGGAAGGAATCCCCAGCCATAGCAGAGGTTATCAGATCCCACAACCCACTGGCAACAAAAACACTTCAAAGGTCACTGAGAGGGCTTTTTCATCTGCATAACAAGGGAATAAGGTCTTTCCCTGGTGGCGGGGCAGCAGCAGCAGTGGGGAGCTGTAGCTGTGGTGGGAGTGGCAGTGGCAGGCAGCAGCCCGTATCCAATGTGGGAACCCTCAGCTTAAAGTCCCTGGGGGAATTGAGCAGCTGATCTGAACCTCAACCCTGAGTGGAGGCACTGCCCTCCCCATAAAACCCCTGTAGGAATTGAGCAGTTCATCTTAAACTCACTCTTAGTAGCAGCCTGGCATTGGGAACCCTTTGCTTAAAGCCCCTGGGGGAGTTGAGCAGCTTATCCGAATCTCAGTCCTGAGCATGGTCCTGAGTCATGGAGGAGCTGGAGGTCCCTGAGGAGTAAACTCCTCTCCCTTGATTGTGTCATCTTGGAGGACCTGAGATATTAAAAGTCCCCAGAGTGTACCCTACTCACCAAACTGTCTAAAATTCAAGGGGTTGGGAAAATGCCCCAAAATGGTAAAAGAGTAAGACTACAAATGGTTACATTCCTGGCGAACAGGTATATTCTTCCATTTTTTTTGGTGGAGGAAGAACAATGCTTACCATCAGAAGAAGACATAAAAGTTAAGGCTTCTGAATGCCAGACATCCTAAATACATATGCAATTGTCTCAAGCCATAGAAGACTTCCAAAAGCACTGGGAAAATCAAGTAAAAAAGGTGGAGGAAATATTGGGAAGATCAATGAGAGTAATGCAAGAAAATCATGAAAAGTGAGTCCACAGGTTGCTAAGGGATACCTATCTTTAAAATTAGGCTAACTCAGTTGGCAAAAGAGGTCCAAAAAGCCAATGAGGAGAAGAATGCTTTAAAAAGCAAAATTAACCAAAAGGACAAGGAGGTTCAAAAGCCTATTGAAGGAAATAATTCGTTAAAATTTAAAATGGAACAGATGGAAGCTAATGACTTTGTGAGAAACCAAGGAAGTACAAAACAAAACCAAAAGAATGAAAAAATGAAAGATAATGTGAAATATCTCTTTGGAAAAAAACTGACCATGAAAATAGATGCAAGAGAGCCAACTTAAAAATTATGGGACTACTTCAAAACCATGATCAGAAAGAGCCTAGACATCATCTTTCATGAAATTATCAAGGGAACCTGCCCTGATGTTCTACAGCCAGAGGACAAAATAAAAATTTCAAGATTCCACCGATCACCTCCTGAAAGAGATCCAAAAAGAGAAACTCCTAGGAGTATTGTAGCTAAATTCCAGAGTTCCCACATCAAGGAGATAATATTGCAAGCAGCCAGAAAGAATTAATTTAAATATTTTGGAAATAAAATCAGGATAACACAATATCTAGCATCTTCTACATTAAGGGATCCAAGAGTATGAAATATGATATTCCAGACATCAAAGGAACTAGGATTAAAACCAAGAATCACTCAACCAGTAAAACTGAGTATAATATTTCAGAGCAAAAAATAGATTTTCTATGACATAGAGGACTTTCAAGCCTTCTTGGTGAAAACACAGAGCTAAAAAGAAAATTTGACTTTCAAACACAAGAATAAAGAAAAGCAGGAAAAGGTAAACAAGAAAGAGAAATCACAAGGAAATTACTAAATTTGAACTGTTTACATTCCTATACAGAATGATAATATTTGTAACTCTTGAAACTTTTCTTAGTATCTGAGTGGTTGGAGGGATTATACACACACACACACACACACACACACACAGAAACATATGTATGTGTTAATATATATATATATATATATATATATATATATATATATGGAGAGACAGAGACAGAGACTAAGAGAGACAGAGAGAGACAGAGAGAGACAGATAGACAGACAGACAGAGACAGAGATAGAGGACAGTGAGAGAGTAAGACAGAGAGATACAGAGAGGACAAGGTGAGTTGAATAGGAAGGGATCCTATTTAAAAAATGAAATAAAGAGGTGAGAGAGGAATATATTCAGAGGAGAAAGGGAGAAATGGAATGGGGAAAATTATCTCTCATACAAGAGGCAAGAAAAAGTCCTTTCAATAGAAGGGGAAAAGGGGGGAGGTGACAGGGAAAAAGTGAAGCTTGCTCTCATTATGCTTGGCTCAAGGAAGTAATAACATGCACACTCAATTTGATATGAAAACCTACATTACACTAAAGGAAGGTAGGGAAGAAGGGGATAAAGGGGAGGAGGGAGCACCTGGAAACACACACTCTTGGGGAAGAAGAAGATAAAGAGAGATAACAGAATAAATAAGGGACAGGATAGGATGGAGGGAAATATAGTTAATCTTACACAACATGACTATTATGGAAGTCATTTGAAAAACTACCCATGTGTTGCCTATATTAAATTGCTTTACTTCTCAGTGGGTATGGGTGAGGAGGGAGGAGGGAAAAGAAGTTGGAACGCAAAGTTTTAGGAACAAATATTAAGAATTGTTTTTGCTTAGATCTGGGAAATAAGAAATACAAGTAATGGGGTACATAAATCCCTATGGACAAGAGAGAGATGGTGATAAGGGAAGGGAGGGATGTTCGAAGGAGGGCAGATTGGTGGAAGGGGCAATCCAATTGCTTAGACTTTGGGGGTGGGGGAATGTGAGAGATGGGGAGAAAATTTGGAACTCAATATTTTGTGGAAATGAATGTTGAAAATCTAATATAAATAAACAAAAATAAATAAATATACCTTAAAAACAGCAAAAACATCCACTTAAGAAATGTAAATATTTGGAATGAAATTGACTATACATCAAATACATCCAAAAAGTCAGGAATTACATTTACAAACTGTATGACTTTAGAAAAGTCAAGCACAATAACGTTATTTACTTCCAAGCGTTATTTCCATGATCAAATGAGGTAATGTTATGTAGCACAGAGTTTGGTACATAATATACACTTAATAGTCTCTTTTTTGAGTCTATTTCGGTTAAGTGCCTTACCCAGAGTCACATAGCTAGTAAGGATCTCAGGCAAAATTAAAAACCTGATCCTTATGATTCTGTACTATATCGCCTAATTGTCCCATTGATAAACGCTTATTACGATCAAGATGAAAGAGTAGAAACAGGTAATCATCTGTCCTCTCCCAAATTTCCCTCCATTGTTAAAATAATAACTCAAATTTATTTCTAGAGGGGCAAAAACAACTACAACAACAAAAATAATAATTTTATAACCCAAGACAACAAAAGGTCAACAAGAAAGATCTGTCACACTAGGGTGGTGTGAGTACAGGGTAGCAGATTCGGGAGTGTTTAGCTTACAGATGTTAAGAGGGTCATTCAATCAGTCAGAAACCAAATACAGGGGACCCTTTAACGGTGCTGGGTTGCATTTCAAAGCTCCAGGACGAAGAGGAGCACTACTCTTCAATAGAGAATAGGCGCCTTGATCAAGGTTTCAGGTCAGAAAAAATTAAGGCCTTAGCTTCACTCAGAAGAGAATAGGAGTCCTAGACTCATTTCTAATGTACAAAGGAGTAATCAAAGTTATGACTGCAGGAGAGTAGGGGAAATGACCACAGTTCTAGGGAGAACAGGAGCCCATGGGAGCACAAAGACTTGTGGCTTCCTGAGAAAGGTCACTTTCTGAGTAAAGACCAGAAGAGAGCCCAGGAGAACATTGACCATATTTCTCCTTAGATCATAGCATCTTGAAATTATTGAAACTTACAGACACTCAGAATTTGAATTTGGAAATCCAAAAATTTAAAACACAAATAATAAAATTGTATTTTACCTCTGTGAAAAACATGCTCACTCAAAAAGAAACAATACTCACTGTGAAGCTGTGAAAACTCTCATTTTATTTTAGTGAGTGGATCACTCCCCAATGGAGAGGATGCTTGCTCAAAGAAATGCAAGGCTTTTCATGTTGCTCTCAGTCTGAATTTTCTACCTCATCCTTCATTGACTAGATGTAGCCTCCTGAACCTCCTACTTCATGTTCTCCTACCTCACAGATTCTGCTTTTCTTCAAACAACTTGTTAAGCATGTATGCAATCTTCTGACCTTTTCCTCATCAGAAGCCTGACTCTGGTTGCTCATGATCCTAATCAGAAGCAGTAACCTCTGACTTACATTCTGCTATCACTGAAAGCTGGGAGGAGTTTTATCTTGTGCAATTAGAATTCTTCCTTTTGTTTCCCACACCTGTAATTGGGAATAAAAATAAATAAATAAAACAAGAGGTAAAATATATATAAAGATGAAGATAACAGAAAAATGCATAAAATACATTATTTGTTTATAAAAATATGTACAAGTATATTTTAGAGTGACTAGCATTGCTGTAGTTCCTTTGTAAAAAAAAGGAGGGTAGTTGCCTGAGGGGAGAGTCCTTAAGAGATATACTCATGCTCTCATGGGGAACAATGGATCCCCAGAAATCTTTCTTTTGACTCTCCCTCTGCTTGCTTTCTGGGGAGGATTTTATGGAAATTCTCTTTTGGAGAATTACCATGGAGGGCACTTACTTCTAACCTGTGCCTTTCTGCCACTATACTCAACAGGCTATTTGATCAGAGCTTGTGACTTAGAGGGAGTGAGATAATAATTTCGTAGAGTGAATATATTGTCTTTTCATTTTTTTACTGTGCTCATAATAATAGCAATAATAACAATTTTAAGCTTTAAGTTTAAGCGGTTTTACCCCTTACTGGACAGCAGGAATAGAATAGGAGGATGTAAGAGGGAGAGAAAGTGTAAAAGAGACTATTTCCAAGTCAGTGTATAGAAGGGTAGAGAGAATGACTAAAAAATTACACACTTGAAATTCAGAGGAGCGCCAGGTATTACAAATACTTAGATTTGCTTTTCTAAAAGGAAATGCAACTATTGAGGGATCAACAATCACTTTAATCAAGCACATGCATCATTCACTTAGATCAGGGGAAAAAATCAGCACCCTGAAGCTCAGAGAAAATATAGAGAAATCAAAATCAACAGTCATGCTTGCAACTGTCTGACATAAACAATACATACAGCATAGATCATTAGACAGATCCAATTCTCTGCCCGTCGCATACATACATATTCACCAGAAAAAGAAGCAAAAACATCTGGGTTTTCAAAGCCAAGGGGCTCTTTAGCAGCTTCACAGAATCTCATCTGACCAAAGAAACACTTCTAAAGAGTAAGCCCTAAAGTAAAAACCTCACCTCAGAGTCGTTATATGCTTTTTAGATGCAGAGGGCATCACAAGCCTTGAGAACCAGTGCATCATTAACAAAAGATGTGAGCCTTCCTATAAATGTTCCCTAATCAAACTCCCCTTAATGGTCAGGCACGTTAATGGGTAGGGAAATCTTTAAACTTATTTAGAAGCAAAATTATATTAACAGCAAGCAAAAATGCATTATCAACACATTCCCCTAAACCAAACCAAAATAAAATAAGCGGCATGAAAAAAGAGTGGCATATTATGAAGGTGTACTTTGCCCTTGGCAAAATACATCTGCATCTTTGCAATATGAAATAAAGTCCTAAAGTTCTTTTCAAGGGGTATGGTCTCTTCTTGTCTTACATTTACTGATGTGTCAAAGATAATAGGAACATATTTGTAGAATAAAGATCATGACAAATTTAAATTTAAGTTAGAGAATTAATGTCCATATTCTTCAAAAATTATACATTTGTCTATCTTTATAAATATATATATATACATAAATACACACATATATACTTATATACCTATATACATACATACATACATACATACACACACAATATTATCTCTCTCCATATATATATGGATTTTTCAGCATTATATCAAGTTAAGTTTGGTATCATTTTAATTGGAAGGGTTTTTTCTTTCATTTCATTTTTTTCTTTGTTTGATTTTTTTTACACCATAACACTTTGAACACTGGGAATCAATCTATAGTATACTTGGTAACTTTTAACTAGAATTTTTAATTAACCAGAGTATTTTATGTTTTGTGCATGAACTAAAGAGATAACTATAGATTAAAAAAAGAATAAGATCAATCCCAGTGAGACTTATATGAGCATTTCAGGTGCTTACCAGCAGCTACCTATAGAGGAGGTCATATACTTTAGTTTGGGCATTAGAGACTTGTGAGGGAGAGGAAGGAGTGGCATGAGGCAGATAAGTAATGATGCCACCAATAACTTAATCAGCTCCTCTTCTCAGACCCCATGGAAAGCATCCGGGACTCCAAATCCTATTGTCTTGGAAACAGCAATGTCTTCTGAATTAGAGACATTATTAACATGACCATTCCTTGTGTAGAAGAGGCTTTCTTTCTGGCTACCAACATAACTGACTGCTATCTTATTGGTACTTATGGGCAGTTAAGCCCAAGAAATATTTGAGATGGCAACACACTCAGCCAGAGTGGTTCTACTTTGACCTCGTTCTTATAATCATCATGGTGGAAAGTAACTTTTGTGGATATGCAGTCCTCAAAATTTAGTGGATGCCAGATCCACAGATATTGAAGGCCCTCAGAAGAGAGTTCTTGGCTTCAAAATTCTTGGAATTGTCAGGTGATTCAACATGAGGAAGAGTTATGATTTCACCAGTGGAAAAGGTTATTTCCACTGAATTACTATCTGCTTTGTTGCTTCATCCTCTAGGCAATGGATTGTAACCATTTGGCTTGAAGTCAAATATTTCCATATGAATAGTCTACCCAAATAAAATGTGAGAGCAAGGACTATCTTAGTTTTTTATATGTGTTTCCAGTAAGTTAGGACAATCCTGAAGCAGAGTAAACACTTGCTATTTTCTCTTTCTTTTTTCCTTTTGTTCTTTCTTGTTTTCTTCTTTCCTTTTTCTTTTTATTCATTTCTTCATTATATCCTTCCCTCCTTCCTTCCTTCCTTCCTTCCTTCCTTCCTTCCTTCCTTCCTTCCTTCCTTCCTTCCTTCCTTCCTTCCTTCCTTCCTTTCTGTTGTTCTTTCTTTCTTTCTTTCTTTCTTTCTTTCTTTCTTTCTTTCTTTCTTTCTTTCTTTCTTTCTTTCTTTCTTTCTTTCTTTCTTTCTTTCTTTCTTTTCTTTCTTTCTTTCTTTCTTTCTTTCTTTCTTTCTTTCTTTCTTTCTTTCTTTCTTCCAACATTGTAAATTTGAGAGTAGAAGAGAGTTTGTTTAAAGGGAGAGGTAGTGAGTTACATTTTGGACATGTTGAGATATCTTCAAGATATTCAGTCTGATAGATCCAAAGGACAGTTGGTGATTTTACAACGTCACTAATGTGAAAGAACAGGGATGGACATATTAATCTAGGAATTATCTTCATACTGATGATACATTAACCTCTGGGAGACAATTTTTCATCAAATGAGTTAATGTAGAGTTACCTAATATTCTAATTCTAATACTTCCATTTCTTTAGCATTGTATAATTTGTAAAGTGCTTTCTCTTTCCAACAACCTGAGATCAATATAGTACTTTTTAAAAAAAAAATAAACTTATGATTCGTTTAAAAAATAAATTCATTATTTTTCTTATATTTTCTAAATTTCTTCCTTTGTCTTTCCCACTTCTCCCAGAAACTTACTTCTTATGTACAATATTTTTAAAAAGAAATAACAGAAAAACAGAAAAAAAATGAGGAAAACTGATAAATTCAATGAAAAAAAATCCCTGATATATACTATATTCCACTCCTGTGGACAATCTTTTCACCCTTCCCTATCTCCCCCACAGCTACTGCCTCTGCAAAAAAGGAGATATGTTCATATATTTCTTACTTTTGGCCAACTTTATTCACTGCATCTTGTAACTCTCTTTTGTTATTGTTATTATTGTTTAGTTGTTGTTATTCTTTCCATTTACATTGTTGTAGCCATTTTGCCTTTGTTTTCTTGTTTCTGGTAACTTCAAGGTGGATCTCTTCATAAAAGTCTCCATGAGTCTCTGTATTTTTCTATTCGTTGTTTCTTAATGCACAATAATGTTCCATTTCATCAATATAACAGGTGGTAATTTTTGCTTACTCTTTTTCTACTGATAAAAATCCTGAGATTCAAAGAAGTTAAATAAATTGATTATACAGTTAGTGCTTACTGTGATTAAGGCTACATGTTCAATCTGAATCTATTTAATTCATATATATATGCATGTGTGTGTGTATTTTCCTTCAGCTATTCTGAACTTCATATATAAACCACTTAATAATTGGTTGTGAATTGAATTACATGATTTTGACTTATTTCTTCCAAATATCTATTTTGTTTGTTTGGAGAGCACATCTCTAGACCTATGGTTCCATTAGTATGAGGACTTGGTCTGTTACACTTCAGAATGCAATGAAAAATAACTAACAAAATAAATAAAAATACAATAGAATGGGAAAAAAAGTTAATATTTTCTAAGGCAATATACCACCTGAAGGCACCTTTAAGTATGGTTTAGTAGCCTCTATTTCTTTACTGGTGCAAGAAACTCCCAACAAGGAATTTCACTCTGATAGATTTCTGCAACATTCTGCCACTTTGAGTCTCATTGAATTATCGGATGGCCTGCAACTTGAATGAATTGCCTACGGACACAAAGCCAGCAGTGGACTGAGGTAGTACTTGAACTCCAGGTCTTTCAGAACCTGGCACAAGATCTGTTTCCACTGAACTAGAAGCCTCTATACCAAGTCTTAAGATGCCTTTATATCTACCAATTACCATGCTATTGTGATGATACCTTATAAAGTTTAAGCACTAAATGAAGATTCAGAAACATCACATCAGGCCCATCAGTTATTTAAAACAAAGATATAGGGTGCACCTTAAACATACAATTCATCCACAACATGATTGCATCAATCTATTATGGGAGTAAAAATAGAAAAGTATTTTTTGGGGAAAAATGATATAGGGTCCACTTTACAACTGATTCATATGAAGTCACACTGCATGCAGAGTGTCTTTCAGCACATTTTCTCTCCTGTGTTGTAGTCTGAGATCTGTCTGTGCTACTTTGAGAAAATCAAAGCTGTCTTTGAACTTCTCCTCAGAGGCATTATTGATACTGCTTCCTTTCCTAGTTGGTAATTTCAAATATGCTTTTGTTGTTGTTGTTCTGAGCTTGTCATCATGAATAAAAAAGTAAATGAAAGGTTTAGAAAAGTAGGTGGCTATTAAGGGATGATTGATCAAATATGATACAATAAATAGAAAATGAATTGGCTTGCGACACATTTTTCTATGGTGTTGTTTGACTATTCCAAAATGAATGGAAGTGTTTTAATTCCCCGAACAATATGTATCAACATCCAGATCTGAGATTAAAAATTGTATAGGAGTATTCATTTTAAAAACAAGGGCTTCTTGGAAGTCTTTCATATGTGAAACAAATTCAGCCAATCCAACTGACAAAAACAACTCAAAGTGCATCACCTTCTGCCAATGAATCACAGATTTTGTACTTCTATATAAGCAATGGAAATATGTAACCACTACATATGTTATGATTAGAAAAAAATTCAGGTTCATTCAGGTGAAAATATCTTCCCCATCACCCTCTTATGATCCCTGTAATTTCCACAGTTAGGGACTTTTTACAGATATATTCATATGGATATGAGGAAAAGGACAATACAGACTTATTTCTAATTAATCTGTTCCTTGACTCTGTATTCCAGTTTCATAGCTAGTAATGACTATTTTCTGAATTCAACATGGAGTTCTCACCTCAGTGTGTTTTCATGGGCTGACTACCTGGATTACTTTCTCTTCTCACTTCCACTTCTGAGAATCTCAAACTTGTTTCACTTGTTTTTCTTCAAGAATTCTTTCTTGATCTCCTTTCCTTTCTCATTCTCCTCATCTACTTACTATGCATTTACTACTGTTATACATTCTACTCCCAATGGAAGCAAACTAGTATAAGGAAATTTTACTCTTCTCTCTATATAGTCCTTTTTTACCTCCTTATTTTTCTTTGCTCTCTTCACCTCAAAGTCATTTTATACCTCAGCCCTCTGTCTATGTAAACGCTTTCTAACTGTCCTAAAAGAGGTACCATTCTCAAGATTTAAAAGTATTACCTTTTTCTAAGGGCAAAGTAAAATCTGTTTATGTTTTATGTTTTTGTTTTACTAAAAGTGCCTCTGAATAATGTGATAAAGGAGGATCCTTCTCAACCATTGTGAGGTCTGGGAAGATTTGTAGGGAGGTCCATACTCTTTGTTAATGAGTCATGGTTCTCAAGAGATGTAATCCCCTCTGACTCTAAAAAGTGTATAACGACCCTGAGTTTTGAATTTTATTTTGGACTTACTGATTGGAAGTGTTTGTTCGGCCAGAGGTGGACTCTTGGAATTCGCAATAGTCTTCTGGCTTTGAAAATCCAAATTTTGATGTTTTCCTCTCTGGTAACTATGGTCAGACAGTTGGACCTATTTTTTGAATTATAATACATGTATTGACTACGGTCAGGTAGAAGAAGCCAGATCTGTTGATACTTGGTTTTTCTGCATTTCTTTAAGGTTCAGGGTGCTGGCTCCCCCTGAACTAGGTGAATGATCAAATGCTTGATTAAAGTGTTTGTTAACCCCTCAAAAGTTGTCTTTCCATTTCTGAATGCAGATTTAGCAACCTACGCTAGCAGGCCCTTCTGTATATATTGGGGTCCTTATTGATACATCTTTTCCCTGGATGTAAATAATTCAATCTTATTGAGTCGTTTTTATTTTCCCTTTTCTGTCTACATTTTTGTGCTTCTCTTGACTCTTGTATCAGAAGATCAAATTTTCTGTTCAGCTCCAATCAATTCATCATGAAAGTATGAAAGCCCATATTTTATTGAATATCCATCTTTTCACCTGAAATATTATGCTCAGTTTTTTCTGGGTAGTTGATTTTTGGTTGTCATTCAAGCTCCTTTGCTTTCCAAAATTGAATATCACAAGTCCCCTGGTCTTTCAATGCAGAATTAGCTAAGTACACTCCTCACTGTACCTCGTCAATATTTGAATTGTTTCTTTCTGACTGCTTGTAATATTTTGTTTTTATTTGATAATTCTGGAATTTGGCTACAATATTCTTTGGAATTTTCATTTTGTAAGGGTTTTCTGGAAGTGATTATTGGATTCACTCAAAGACTATTTTACCCTTAGGTAATTTTCCTTGATGATTTCTTGAAAGATGCTCTCCAGGCTCTTTTTTTATTTTATTTTTCATTATTCATTCACTATTCAAGTAGACCAATAATTCTTAAATTCTCTCTCCTAGATCTATTTTCCAAGTCAATTGTTTTTCCAATGGGGTATTTTTATATTTTCTTCTTTTATTTTCTTCTTTTGATTTTGTTTGACTGATTCTTGATGTTCTTATACAGTTATTAACTTCTGCTTGCCCAATTCTAATCTTCAAGGAATTATTTTCTAAAGTTAGCTTTTGTACTTCTTTTCCATTTGGCCTATTCTATTTTAAAAGGAGTCATTGTCATCTGTGGATTTTTTTTCCATTTGACCAACATTATTTTTTACGAAGTTTCCTTCCCTCTGTTTCTGTAATTCCTTTTTCAACCTATTGAGTTTTTCTCATAATTCTCCTGCATCAATCTCATTTCTTTTTGCAATTTTTCTTCTATCTTTCTTAATTAATTTTTAAAATCTTTTTCGGGCTCTTCCAAAATGATTTTTTTCGACCTTGAGGCCTCACATTTTGGCATTATGTTTTTCTGTGTTTTTATTTTTTTATCTTCCCTCTTTTTGTAGTGGATTTCTATAGTCAAGCTTCTTTTCCATTTCTTCTTCTTTTTTAGCCTATTTCATGACTTTTAGAGTTGAGTTCTTTTTGGGGGGGGGGCAGAGGGGACACTCTCCCAAGCTTCCTGTGTGGGGGTCAAGGGTTGGTAACTGGCTTTCCATGCTAGGACCTTAGATACTTGAGGTTTACCCACTGTGCTGGAGTGGCCCAGAATAGTTGCACAGGAGTTCAGGTGCCTGCAATTTGCCTTATGTGCTGGAGCTGAAGTACTTACAGCTGGCTTTCTGAGTCAGGATTGAGGGACTTCAGTTGCTGATCTATGCTGGGGCTAAGAGCCTCCTTACCCAGACATCACTGGCTTTGGGTAGCGTTACCCTTTTAGCCACCTGAGACAGAATTTTCCCTAAGTCCTTCTAAGTTATCTTTAGCTGGAAAATTGTTGCACTCCATCTTTTGCATGTTCTGTTGCTCCAGCATCCATTTAGAAGATTGATATAGTGCTTAGCTTATGACTTCTTGAGACATATAAGAGGCATTCTGATATTTTGGAAATAATTCTAAATTAAAAGTAAAAAAAAACCAGCATTCTCATTCTGGCTTTTCTCTAACACAATATTTATATTATATCCTAATCCTTCCTTAATTTTGTTTTTCTGCTAAATGATGATGTTGTTATAAATAATATGTTATGTTTTATTTTCTAATAATTAATCAATAAATAAAAATTTATGAAGCACTTACTAAGTGCTGGGGATACCAAAAGAAACAAAAGACTATTAAGTCTCTGCAGTCATAACTTGGCTCTTCAAGTCTGTTATAAACTTCTGTAGGACAGAAATATATCTTATATCACTTTATATCCCTATTACTCCACTCAGAATAGGGTCACTTGATAATTTGGGAGTAATTATTATGATTATTAGCATTAAATTATTTAAAATATTTTATAATAAAATTATTTTTTTTCGATATTTTACACTTACTGGAAATCTGAAAACAACTTCCACAACACTGGGAGAAAACAATATTTCACCAACACATATTATAAGCCAACGAGTCTTTCAAGGGAAATTAAATTATTTATTTTTAACTCCTTTCTGCATATCTCATAAAATTGATGCTTTAATAAATAGCTCTTTGATGTGTTAAATGTTCTAACATCAGAGGAACTCTTTGCAGTATTTAGTCTTTAAAAAAATCAACCTCGTTTTTAGGAAAAGGAAAAAGGAAAATTACTATAACATGTTTTCTCCTTAGATTTTATTCCTAAACTCTAGGTCACAATGTATCCCAAACTTGGGAAACTGCCTTTCTACATCACTAAAACTATGTATCGAATACATAAAATCTCAGACAGGGAAAGTGACAGCAACTTAAATCCTTTGCAAGAAATTATATGAAATACTAGATAGAATAAATAAAAGAAGGGTAAACAGTGAGGTTTTATTTTTTTCATCACATGTAATATGTGGCCTTGGAAAATACAATCCAGCTTTCTGTGACCCAATCTCACTCACTTATAAGATGAAACCAGTCATAATATTAATATGCTCAATAACTTATAAAGAATTTTTGAGTTCTTGTTGGAGCTAGGTGCAAAGCTAGGAGACAAGGAAACTAATGGCTATGCTTGGTTTATTTTACATAACTTGTTGAACTTGCTGAGCTATGGTGAGTAAAGATATGGAACAAAATAATAATTTAATTGGAGTACAGATGCTATTATAGTGCCATTTCATGGAAAGCATGAACAAAGAATTTGGAATCAGGAGAGAGTTTGAATTTGTTATGATCTTATCAAGTCACTTCATAGTCTGCTATTGACATTCTTCATATTTTAAAGATGAATTTTATCAAGATGATCTTTCAGATGGCTTCAAGATCTCAGATTAATGGTTATTCGACCTATCCTGAATGCTAGTGCCTTTAATTGATAACCTTCTATTTACTTTATATAGGACTAGGACTTTGCCCATTTTTTTTGGTGGCATCTCTGTAGGTTCCTAGAAGTCTTTTAAATGATCCTCACTTCTATCCCAGGAACGCTACTCTAATAAAATATACTTTTGGAGGATAAGGAGACTTCCTTTTGATTCTTTTGTATACTCCACTGTGCTTGTTCAATACCGTGCTAGGAGATTAATAACGATTTTGTAATTATGTTACTATGTGCCAGATATTGTACTAAGCAATGGAATCCAAATAAAGTTGAAAAGAAAGACAAACTCAGCTTTCAAGAAATATTCATTTCAATAGGGGAAGAAAACAGGAAAAAAAAAAGACTGAAAAAGACAGTGCAGAGCAAGGTTAGATTAGAGGCAAGCATGACTTGTGTGAGCACTTCCTCAAATGTAGGTTCAGAACTCATCAGTTAGAGGAGAGGATCAAGGGATGTTAGAGACATCTCCATCATGGAAAGACTGTTACAGCAGGTAATCTGTTGTCGTAATCTTAACCGTTAAGAAGTAGTTCATTTTGTCAGGAGCTAAGCCAGGTTACCACATAAATAGTATTCGATAAATTCATATTTATTTATTTATTTTTTAAACAGTGCTTCAGGCACTCCCACTCTTGTTATATGCCTCAATTTAAAAGCTTCTATATCAATAAGAAAGATACATTATCTCAGCAATGGAGAAAAATTTCCCTTTGATTCCTGAGAATGAATGCTTATATTCCACAGATTGGCTAATGCCCACTAGTAATCAAAAACTCAATTAAGAGGATTTATGCTTGCTTGCTATGTCTGTTCTCAATCTAATGGCTAATTTGGTTATAGTTATTTTCTGTTAAGGCTTGCTAGCACATCAATGACTGTTTGCTCTGTCTGACAAGTTGATAGATTGTTCTTATGGTTTATTTGCTTAGCCTTTTCTATTGGTTTTATTCTCAATATCAACTCTTGCTTATTGGTGGAGTTTTTTCCCATTACATCACAGGAGAGGAGAGGTAATATAGTGGATAACTTTCTCAATTGGAATTTAATAAAGTCTGAAAAGGATAATAATAGCATGATCCTATGCAATTCATTTAATCTCTTGGATCCTTGATTTCTACATCTTTAAATGTTTAATAATAATGGAATCTACCTCACAGGGCTGTTATAAGCATTAAATGATATAGTGTAGTATGCATATATACATACATATATATATATATATCCCTGTGTGTGGACTAAAATCACTACATTAACATGAGTTATTTTTATTCATTAATTCATTTTGCTTGACTAGGTATATTTGGTACAATCACTTTATTATTTTATTTTTCTTTTTAGATTTCTCAGTAGAGAGCAAAACAAATGTTTGGTATTTGAAAAAAAAATATTTTAGAAAGAACAGCACCAATTTTTTTTTTCACACTTGAATCTGTCTTTATTTGGAAAGAATAGAAAAAGTCCAAAATATATACATCTGCACATCCATACATATTATACACAGCAATGTTGCCCCCTCCCTGTCCAGAATGAGGGAGCCACCTGGCCAGCACTTGACTGACATTTTATCACAAAAGCTTGTTGCTGTCAGTAAAGACTGAAGATACCTATTCAGAACATGCCATCATGGAAATCAGAAGGCTAACTCAAGTGTAATTATCTCACTTTCTCTATTTTTCTTACTTTAAAAAAATGTTCATATAGAAATGATTTCACATATATAATTGATATCACCACTTGCCTTCTCAGTGGGACTGGAAGGGGGTGAGAAGGAGGGAGAGAATTTGGAACTCAAAACGTAAAAAGAAAGTCAAAAATAAATAATAATCAGATGTTTTTAAAAAGTAAAATAAAAATGGAATATATTACATGTAAATTGGTAGAAAATGCTAACACAATGACAATAGAGGAGAGGCTCTCACTGATTATCACGATAAGGCTTTTTTTTTAATAAGTTTAGATTGTGGTAATCAGAGACCAGACATACTCAAGTCACACGTCTAAAATGTACTTTAAGACACACTCAGATGGATATTCAAAAGAGTACCATAGTGGAGATCACTCTGGGGACTAACATGGAATAAGGGTCTTTGTCCTTTACCTAAAAGGATCAGTCAAAGGAGAAGCTGTTTTAATCTGAATCACTCTCCTCTGACTTTGCAGATTCCATCTTCTTGCCCTCTAAGTCTTGGATTAACTCAGCAATGGCTCTCTGCATCCTTTTCTCTAGCTTCTCCAGTTTCTTAGTCACATCTTTCTTTAAGTCCCAGTATGGCTTTCTGGGGGCAAGGTTGACCAAATCTACTTCCTCAGTAATGGGTTCAGGCTTCGCTGCTTCCCGCTGGTCTTTTACTTTCTCTTCCCCTGAGGCACTTTCCTGTTCTTTAGTTCCTCATCTTCAGGTACGTAGCTCCACAATTAGAGTTCCCTGTGTTTCTCGCCTTCTTCCTCTTCTTTGAAGTGTGTATTCTTTGGTTCCTCATCTTCCTTATTTTTCTGCCCAGTCTTTTCTCTAAGTGCCATGAGCTGCTCTTTTCACCGCAGTGCTTTCTCCTCCAGATGTCCCACATCAGGTACCGGTGCAGCCATCTTGTTTCTCTTCTTTTTTAAAAGTCACAAACTTAATGATCAAACAGGACAAGACAGTGTTCAACCAATATTTTAGTAATGAAGCTGATGTAATATGTAGAACATGATTTTTCCTGAATTCGGTCATGGGTTTTTATTGTTGTTGTTGTTTTTTTTTTTAGAAAGCCTATGCTGTTTCAGTAATATGAAAGGTTAATTTCCGAAGTTTTATTTGACTTTTCCATTCCAAGAGGACACCAGGTACCAGAGAGGCTTCACTCTCAGTTCCTTATTTCTTCCCACTAAGGAAATAATCCATGAGAACCATAGGAAGGAGCTTCCTATGGAGTTTGAATATCAACTTTGCTTCCTGACTTAAATATGTTTTGCTTTATGTATATTTCAGATAGCTGTTGACTAATTCACTTAAAAGATAAGCAAGGTGAAAATGAAAATGGATACTGAATGCTTCTCAGTAGACAGTTTCAATAAAAGTATCCATGCAGAAAGACAAATTCAGAGCTCAGTTAGATTCCTGAAAACAGTAAGTTTGGGAGTCCTGAGGAATCTTGGTCTCCTCAGGTAAGAGGAGTCAGCTTTAATTCCTAAGGCTACAGCTTGAGCTAGGGAAGGTGGCTGTCACAGTTGTAACAGTAGCCACCAGGGAAAGAATACACTTTTTCATATGGAAAAAAGATTACTTTTCTTACCTTTTGGATTTCTTGGGCATGCACACTCAAATACACACACACACCCACACACACCCACACACACAGGCACTCCATATAGTAACATGTGCCCTACGCTATAAACAATCCATCCTGGTCTTTGTGAATTTTGTAATAAAGATGGCCATTAAAAAGGGGTTTTCACGTGTACATCTACACAAGTCATTGAAGTTGAATTGAAACTGAAAGTTCTTGCCTTTCTAAAACCAAGCTGAAGCTGATTAGAACTTCCAGTGACATTAATGCTGCAAACTAAAATGTTTAATCTTTCATTTGAATCTGCCCAGAGATAAAAAAATATAAAAACTAAAAATTTCCTGTCAAACTGAATGAAAATACATACAAAATCCCTGTGTGCTTTTTTGTTTAATTTTTACAATTTTCTTGGATTAGAAAAATAAAAATTTGTGTAGTTGAATTCGCATATACAGGTTATCTTACTACACTTGATTTTTTCCTTTATTTCAGGATCCTGTACCTTTCATGAAAGTGATAAGATTCATAACAGCCCGAGCTTGAGCCCAGTGGAATAATTTTCAATAATATTTTATTTTTACTAATTACATGTAAAGATAGTTTTCTACATGATTTTTATAAGATTTTGGAGTTTCAAATTTTTATCCCTCCCTCCTTCTCCTCCATGCTTCCTAAGACAGTAAGATTATCCATGTCTGATCATGCTAAACATATTTTCACAAACCAAAGGAAAACAAAACAAAAACAAAAAAGCAAAGAAGGTAAAAGTAATATGCTTTGATATGCATTCAGACTTCATCAGTTCTTTATCTTTATGTGGATATTGGTTCTTTTTCTTCTTTTAACAAAATTTTATTTTTTCCCATCACATGTAAAGAAAATTTTCAACATTCACTGTTTATAAAATTTTGAGTTCAAAATATTTGTCTTTCCTTCCCTTTCTTCCTACCCAAGACAGAAAATAGTATGATTATTGTTTATACTTGGTTTATAATTGGTTATACTTGTTATAATTGGTGTATACTTGTTTATAATTGGTTATACATGTAAAACTATATTAAACATATTCCATTGAAAAGTTTTTGATTACTCTGCTATGAATGCTTCCACAATTTTGTTTTTTTGAAATCTGCCCTACAACTCCTTAAATAAAATTAAGTAACCTCAAAATTTAATGATAGGATGAAAGGAAGTGGAAAAGGAAATGAAAAGAATGAAGACAAGAGTTAAATAATATGGCTCCTACACAGTAGGAACAGTGAGTAATACATACATGTAAATGATAAATGCTTTTATTACTTATTATACATATGATCAGGTACTATAATGGCATGTAAGTTAGCTATCCTCATTGATTTCTTTGCTACCACCACCATGCTGTCTCATTCCTTGTTGTTAGCTGGCTTTGCTCAGTCCCTTAAAGATATGTTCACCATTATAAAGCTATGGTAGGCAAGAAGCCTTTGAATATATGATTTGACCAATATTTTATTAAAGAAGCTTGTTACTTTTAAAATATGTTTTATTATTATTATTATTATATTAGATTTAGTTAACCTCCTGAGATAGTATTGCTGCAGTGTATAAACAGTGTTGGTCTTGGGATCAAGAAGATGTAGAATCAAAACTCAGTAGTGAAGATGGAAAATTATTCGTCTAACCTCTCAGATACCTAGATAAATCTATAGAATGACAATATTGTGGAGGATGATGTAGGAAAATTATTTATTGTGGTATTCTATAGCAATGAAATCATATGTGCCTGATGTTTTTGATCACTTGGGTATGCAAGAATACCCCATGTAGTTTGAGATTTTGTCTCCAACAGACTAAGATCACTGTTATTTGTACAAACAGGCCACACATTTCCTGGATTCCATAAAAGATTTTGTGTATATAGATAAAGTAAAATAATAACAATATTGTCTTTATAAAGCACATTATTTTAGGCAATTTGAGACTCCCAAAAATCTATGAGTTGGGTGTTATTATTATCTTTATTTTACCGATGAGGAAAGGAAGAGAGATTAGCTAATATGGTGTTACACAAATAAACATGTCTAATCTTATGATGATAAAGTTTGAGTTTAAGAGATATTAGAATTCCTTAATCTCAAACTCTTACTTATACAGACCATCTTATTCCGAAAGAAGTTAAGTTGTTGCTATAGCAACAAACTATTGATGAGTGACTGAATCATAATTTAACCCTAGTTCTTACGGGTTTCAAATCCAGCCCTTTAACCACAACAACATGATGTCATTCAAAGAAGAAATTAGTTGATCAACAAACATTTATTAAGTTTTACCTGTTGGACAGGAACTGGGAGTTAGTTTTTCTATGTCAACATAGCATGAAAGGTGTATTTTATATTGTATCACAGGTGATTTTATTGATCTTTTTCCCAGGCCTGCCATTTGAAGTGGGAACATAGAATTATACATATGGTGATGGGAAAGCAGAGAGGGGGGAGCTAGTTGGCACAGTATGTAGAACACTGACCCTGGAGTCAGGAAGATCTGACTTAAAATCCTGTCTTAGACACTTGATCTTTACTAATTGTATGACCCTGGGAAATTCATTTAATCCCAAATACCTTGCCAAAAATAGAAAAATAAAACTCTTATTATCAGATGAGAAAACTGAGGTTGAAAGAGAATAACTGACTTGCCCAAAGTCGCATAGGTTGTAAATAATAGATGGGATACTTGACGCCCTTTCTGATTCCAGAGTCATTATACTTTCAACTGAGCTATATTGTCTTCAAGTTTACCGAATTTCCATATAGCAATTATTTAAGGAGAATCTCCAGTACCCTCAAGTTTTGTTGAAAATGACTCATGATTCACATGGAGAGGTGGGGGTGGGGAGGTTGAGAGATCTAAAGTGTGAAGTTATGCCTAAATGTGGGAAATTGTGAATGCTGCTGTAGGTGTTACACTTGATTGACAAAAAAAAAAAAAAAGGAATACCATATACGAAGTTATGGACTTAAATAAGAAATGTTCTGAATTCAGTGTATTAGGCAACGAATTAAGTGGACAGATGGTGATTTATGAAAGAGTAAAAAAGGATTGTGTCATAGTGATAGAAGCCTACCATTAATGTTAGGAACACTTAAATTTAAGTTTGCCTTTGATATTTACTTATTGTAGGACCTGGATGAGTGCCCTAGAATACTGTCCATGATGAGAAGTTAGGGGTGATCACGTCATGGATAGAATTTCAAAAAGGAGAGCTTTCCCTGATGAAATCAGTTTTTGACTCTGACTACAGCTGCAACTTGGGGATAAGGTGGACAGACTTTTGGCAGGGTATCATTATGCTTAGAAGTTAGGTATCCAGAATATCACTGCTGCTATTCTCTGGCCTTTCCTTAAGGGGGGTTCAATGGAAAGCAAAATCATTAAATACATTTATGTTCTTAGAAATAAGTTATTGTGCACAATCTTGAAATGTTGATTGTATCTTTAACAGGTAAAAGTCAAATGCTGTGTTCTGCTGAGCTTTTATGTGCATTATAATGTGATGACAAGAAGTAGCACATTATAGGGAAAATTTTCAGAAAGATTTTATTCATTTAGCACAACAGTGTTACATGCTGAGTATGGAGACATAGCAGGATTATGAGGATATGGGTCACAGCAAGGAGAAAATCAATAGAGATAATATGTAATTTCATTTGAGTCACAAGCAATTTGCTATTTAAGATAAGGAGATAGTATCCAAGTGAGTTGGTGATTTAATCTAAATGTTATTTTTTTCTTACAAGATATTTTATAGGAATGTTAAAATTTCTTTTTTTATAAAAAAAATTTACTTATTTTTTTTATTTTCTTTTGATGTTTTACAATCATTTCCTTAAAGTTAAGATTTTACCCTCTGCCACCCTTCCCCCATTACCCCCCTCCCTCCCCGTGACAGCATACAATTCTGTATAGTTTCTACATATACTTTCCTATTGAGCACATTTTCACTATAGTCATGCTATGTAGTCGAACTAAAAGAAATGGAAGAAATCATATAACAAATCAAAACATAATACACTGAAACCGACCCCCACACAAACATGATCTGCTACATTCTGTGAATGACTTCCATATTTCTTTCTTTGAGTGTGGAAGGCATTTTGTCTTAGAAGACCGACATTAGGATTTTTTTTTTCTCAGTAAGTTCTTGTGTTATTACAAAGTTCCAAGTTTACCAGAAAAAACTCTCACACACTGTGGTCGCTGCTGTGCACAAAGTTCTCCTGGTTCTGCTCCTTTCCCTCAGCATCAGGTCATATAAGTCCTTCCAGGCCTCCCTGAAGTCTTCTTGTTCATCATTCATTGTTCACTATTCCTTGCTTCTCTAGTTTATTCATGGTGTCAATCTTTATACCTAAATCATGTACCCATTTGGACTTTATTCTTGTGTACTGTGTCAGGCATGGGTCTATGCCTAATTTCTGCCACACAATTAACCAGTTTTCTCAGCAATTTTTTTCGAACAGTGAGTTCTTATCCCAGAAGCTGGATTCTTTGGGTTTATCAAACAGGAGGTTGCTATATTCCTTGCCTACTGTGTCTTAAGTGCCAAGTATATTCCATTTGTCTACCCCTCTGTTTCTTAGCCAATATCAAGTGGTTTTGATAATTTCTGATTTATAATACAATTTGAGGTCTGGTAGCGCTAGGCCACCTTCCCAAGCATTTCTTTTCATTAGTCCCTTTGATATTCTGGACCTTTTGTTTTTCCAAATGAATTTTGATATTATTTTATCCAGCTCTAGAAAATAATTATCTGATAGTTTAATTGGTATGGCACTAAATAAGTAGATTAGTTTAGGTAGAATTGTTATTTTTATTATATTAGCTCAGCCTACTCATGAACAAATGATGTTTTTTCCACTTGCTTAAATATGACTTTATTTGTGCAAAGAGTGTCTTACAATTGTGTTGATATAATCCCTGGGTTTGTTTTGGCAGGTAAACTACTAAGTATTTTATAGTGTCTACTCTAGCTTTAAATGGGATTTCTCTTCTATCTCTTGCTGTTGGACTTTGTTGCTAATATATAGGAATGCAGAAAATTTGTGTGGGTTTATTTTGTAACACACAACTTTGTCAAAGTTGTTTATTATTTCAAGTAGTTTTATTTTTTACTTTAATCTCTGGGATTCTCTAAGTATATCATCATATCATCTGCAAAGAGTGATAATTTAGTTTCTTCTTTCACTATTTTTATTCCTTCAATTTCTTTATCTTGTCTAATTGCTACCGCTAACAATTCTAGTACCATATTGAATAATAATGGTGATAATGGGCATCCTTGTTTCACCCTTGACCTTTTTTGGAAATGCATCTAGCTTATCCCCATTGCATATAATGTTTGCTGAAGGTTTTAGGTAGATACTGCTTATTATTTTATGGAAAATTCCCTTTATTCCTATGTTCTCCAGTATTTTTAATAGGAATGGGTATTGTACTTTGTCGAAAGCTTTTTCTGCATCTATTGAGATAATCATGTGGTTTTTGTTAGTTTTCTTGTTGATATGATCAATTATGCTAATAGTTTTCCTAATATTGAACCAGCCCTGCATTCCTGGTATGAAATCTACCTGATAATAATGTATTATTCTCTTAATAAGATGCTGTCTACATTTTGCTAAAGTCTTGTTGAAAATTTTTGCATCTATATTCATTAGAGAAATTGGTCTATAATTTTCTTTTTCTGTTTTGTCTCTTCCTGGTTTGGGTATCAAAACCATATTTGTATCAGAGAAAGAATTTGGGAGGACTCTTTCTTCACCACTTTTCAAAAATAGTCTATATAGTATTGGAATTACCTGTTCTTAAAAGGTTTGATAGAATTCACTTGTGAATCCATCTGGTCCTGGAGATTTTTTGCTAGGGAGTTCATTGATGGCTTGTTCAATTTCTTTTTCTGAGATGGGGCTGTTTAAGTATTCAAGTTCCTCTTCTGTTAATCTGAGCAATTTGTATTTTTTAAAATATTCATCCATCTCATTTAGATTATCGAATTTGTGGGCATAAAGTTGGGCAAAGTAATTTCTAGTTACTGGTTTAATTTCCTCCTCATTGGAGGTGAGTTCACCCCTTTCATTTTTAATATTAGTAATTTGATTTTCTTCTTTCTTTTTTTTAATCAAATTGATGAAAGGTTTATCAATTCTATGAGTTTTTTCATAAAACCAACTATTGGTTTTATTTATTAATTCAATAGTTTTCTTAAATTCAATTATAATAATCTCTCCTTTGGTTATCAGTATTTCTAATTTGGTATTTTCTTGGGGATTTTCAATTTGTTTTTTTCTAGCTTTTTCAGCTGTATACCCAAGTCATTGATCACCTCTTTCTCTATTTTATTTATGTAGGCATTCAAAGATATAAAACTTCCCCTAAGAACTGCTTTTGCAGTATCCCATAAGATTTGGTAGGTTATCTCATTATTGTCATTCTCTTGAATTAAGTTCTTGATTGTTTCTCTGATCTCTTCTTTAACCCATTCCTTCTTTAGGATTAAATTATTTAGTTTTCAACTGATTTTTGCTTTATCTTTCCATGGCCTTTTATTACGTATAATTTTTATTGCATTATGATCTGAGAAGGATGCATTGATTATCTCTGCCTTTCTGCACTGGATTTTGAGATTTTTATGTCCTAGTACATGGTCAGTTTTTGTAAATGTTCCATGTACTGCTGAGAAAAAGGTATATTCCTTTCTATTCCCATTCAATTTTCTCCAAAGATCTGTGATATCTACCTTATCTAGAGTTTTATTTACCTCCTTCACCTCTTTCTTGTTTATTTTGAGGTTAGATTTATCAAGTTCAGAAAGAGGGAGGTTGAGGTCCCCCACTAGTATAGTTTTGCTGTCAATTTCTTCCTTCGACTCCCCCAACTTCTCCTCTAAGAATCTGGATGCTATACCACTTGGAGCATACATGTTTAGTAATGATATTGCTTCATTGTCTATGGTGCCTTTTAGTAGGATATACTTTCCATCCTTATCCCTTTTGATTAGATCTATTTCTGCTTTTGCTTTGGCAGAGATTAGGATTGCTACTCCTGTCCTTCTTACATCAGCTGAAGCACAATATATTCTGCTCCATCCTTTGACCTTTATCCTATGTGTATCCCCCCGTTTCAAATGTGTTTCTTGTAAGCAGCATATTGTTGGATTATGGCTTTTAATCCATTCTGCTATCTGTCTCCGTTTTATGGGAGAATTCATTCCATTCTCATTCACAGTTATGATTACAATCTGTGTATTTCCCTCTGTCTTCTTTCCCACCATTTGTGCTTTTACCTCTCCTGTCCCCCTTCCCCTCTTCAACTGTATTCACTTTTCACCACCTCCTCTTGCCGCCTTCCCCTCCTTCTTTTAGCCCCCCTCCCTTTAACTTCCCTTTACTCTTACTGCTTTTTCCCTCCCTTTTAGCCTCCCTTCCCTTTCTTCCCCCTTCCTCTCCCACTGCTTATAGAGCTAGCTGGGATTTTCTACTTAAGTTTATTCTTCTGTCCTTTAAACAAGTCCAATGAGAGTACCTCTCACACAATGCTCATCTCCCTCCCCTCTTTCCCTCTACTATGACTTTATACTTCTTCTTGTGATGTAATTCGCCATTTTCTACTTCCTCCTTTTCACACGTCCTATTAAAATCCCTTCTCATACGTAAATCATATTTTTATCATGATATCATTTACTTTATACCCGTTCCCCCTATGCATATCCCTTTTATATTTCTTAATAGACGCACAGTTCTCAAGATTAACAGGTATTATGTTCACACATAGGGAGGTAAACAATTTGCCCTAATTGAGTAGCAAGTTGTTCCCCCCCACCCCACTGTTTACCTTTTTATGATTCTCTTGAGACCTGCATTTGAGTATCGAGTTGTCTAGTAAGTTCTGGCGTTTTGGTCAGGAAACTCTGGAAATCCCTTACTTCGTTGAATGACTTTCTCTTTGCCTGAAATGTTATGCTGAACTTTGCTGGGTAGTTGATCCTTGGTTGTAGTCCCAACTCCTTTGCCTTACGGAATATTGGGTTCCAATTCTTTCGATCTTTTAATGTAGAAGCTGCAAGGTCCTGTGTCATCCTGACTATCTCCTTGATATTTAAATTGTTTCTTTCTGGCTGCTTGTAATATTTTCTCCTTCACTTGATAGCTCTGGAATTTGGCAACTATATTTCTTGGGGTTTTGAGTTTGGGATTCCTTTCAGAAGGGGAATGGTGGATTCTTTTGATGACGATTTTGGCCTCTGAATCTAGTACTTCTGGGTAGTTTTCCTTGATGATTGCCTGGAAGATATTGTCCAGGCTCTTTTCTCCATCCTGGGTTTCTGGCAGGCCAATAATTCTTAAGTTTTCTCTTCTGGATCTATTTTCCAGGTCAGTTGTTTTTCCAATTAGATATTTTACATTTTTCATTCTTTAGATTTTGTTTGACTGATTCTTGCTGTCTCATTGAGTCATTAGTTTCTACTTGCCCAATTCTAATCTTTATCAAATTGTTTTCTTCCATTAACTTTTGTACCTCCTTTTCCATCTGCCCAATTTTTCCTTTTTAGAAGCTATTTTCTCCAGTTAATCTTTGTACTTTCTTTCCCATTTGCCCTTTTAAGAAGTTATTTTCTCCAGTTATATTTTTCAACTTCCTTTTCCATTTGTTCAATTTTTCTTTTCAAAGAGATGTTCTCATCAGTGAATTCTTTCTTAATAATTTTAAAATCATTGGCCAATTTATCTTCTATTTCCTTCTTCAGCTGTTCCAGGAGAGTTACTTGTGCTTGAGAGTAGTTCATAGTCCCTTCTGAAGTTTCAGATGGAAGTAGAGTCTCAGCTGTGACCTCTTTGGGGTTTGTGTTTTGGTCCTTATCCCCGTAGAAAGATTCTATGGTTCTTTCATCCCTCTGCTTTTTCCTGTTGATGATGTTGATTGAGTGTTGTGACTTCTGGTTCTTTCAGTCAGAAGCTAGAGAACTTTTTGCTGAGCTGATGTGTGAGAAAGCTAAAAGCAGGTTTTTCTTTCGTGTTTCCTTGATCAGCCCTGGGTTTAGCTTGTTAAGTGTGGGAAAGGGGTGGTCTGGTCACAGGAGATCTCCTCAGCTGAACTGAGGCAAAGGCAAGCTCAGGGGCTGGTAATCCCAGCTGCCCTATTGTCTTTCTGATTCCCCTGGACAGCTGAGGCACGCCTAGATGCTAATGCATGTTCCCATCCCTCCTGGGGCTCCTCTCCTGGCGCTGAGGCTTGCCTGGGTCCTAGGGCGAGTTTTCTCTGCCCTGGGTCCTCTGTCCTCCCGGTTTGCCTCTGCCACCGTAGCAGGAATCCCCCTTAGCTATTTTCCTCATCTCAGGTGTTATGAGACTATTGCTCTCCTTCTTCTATTTCTACTGATCTGGGATTTTTCTGGGGAGATATTTTATGGTTCCTTCACGGTCAACAAAGGGGGAGGAGAGAGCGTTTACTGATCACTCTGCCATCCTGGCTCCTGGAAGTTCAAGTAGGTGACTTACAGAAGTTTGGCTTCGGGCTGAAGGTCTCAGGAGCTGCTGTGCTGATATCTGGCGCTCTGGGGCTCTTACTGACTTGGTTCCACTTGTCTCTCACCTTGGGTGCCGCTCCTCTGGTTCCACCTGCCACTCAGGTTTGTCGGATCTCTTCTGCTCTGCTGCGCTGGCCACGTTGTGCTGTGCACTGTGGGCTCATCACTGTGGAACATATCCTTCCCTTGGACCTTCTAGTCCAACCTGAGCTCTGAATCTGTCACCGTCTGTCTCCCACTCGATTCCGCACCTCCAAAATTTGGTCAAATTCTCCTTTCAGAGGTACCTGGAAGAGTTTGTGGGAGAGCTTAGGTGAGTCCTTGCTCTCACTCTGCCATCTTGGCTCCACCCCTCGTTAAAATTTCTTAACAAAGAAATTACAAAGTATGTTTCACCTACAATTGTGACTAGACAATCACCAGTTTCAGAAAATATGCATTCATGTACTAGATAAACATGCTGATGGACTAAATATGTTTTGATTTTCTTGCTAGAAATTGTTCATAGGTGATCCCAGACCACAGAGTTTTAGAGCTGCATAACCTATAGAGTTTGATCTGGTAATCTCAGCATTTTTCAGAGAGAAAACTGAGGTAGAGAAAAATTAGGTGACATACTGATTAGACAGAAATGCTGTGATAACAATGAAAATTTCCTGGGCCTTGTATCCTTTCTCTTTTGATGTATTTTTAATTGTTTTCTTTGATTTTTCATTTATCACTTCTTGCACAGTTAATATCACATAACACAATTCTAACTTTTGGTCAGATGACACTTCTCTTAAAGCATTTAAAATATATATTACAAACGAATTTTTTTTTTTTAAACGTTAACCAACGGAGACACAAATAATAACTATGTATGCTAACTTCACTAGCCATTGACCTAATTATCTCCTCACTATTGCTAAGAATAATAGTAATATAGTAATAGTAATAATAATAATAAAGGGCCCTAAATTATTGTTTTTGGTCTAAAATTCTAAGCCTAACACATTAATTTTACACTTAACCTCAGATGTTCCTCTAATTAACCTCTGATGTTCCCCTACCAAAAATATATAATTTAATGGATCTGATATTAAACTTACAAACCTTTTGATTATAGGAAGTTACCACTAAGAGTAAGGACATTTCATGGATACAATATCTCCCCAACTTCATGTCATTTCCAGGCAGGAGTAGATGGTCAGCTTGCATTCAGTCAGGCTTGAAGTCTGTCAGGTATCAGTGGGGAAATTGAGTCAGGAGAGTCCTACCTCAGCCCACGCTCAGCAACCAATTTCCCACCCTTCCTATGAGGTCACCTTTTGCAGTTCATACCAGCATCTCACAGGCTTTCTGGCATCATGGATTGGAGGCTAAGACTGCCTTTCTTGCTATCCATACTTGGAATATGACTGAGAAGAAGAGTCAGTTAACAGTCCCATAGAATCTTAAAATAGCAAGTTCCAATAACCAGGTTTCAGATATGACTATAATTTCACATTGGCTAAGGAACATCTTTTGAGGCAAATCTTAATTGGCTTACATGCTTTTCTATACATGTTCTAGTTTCTGATTAAATAATAATCATAAAATCAAATTTATCATTAAAACCTTAACTTTTCTATAGATATCAAATTTTACACAAGGTTACCTGCCTCAAGAAAACTTAGATTAAAATTCTTTTCACCAAACTAAAGAAGTTTCTGATTTAGTCTCAGTAATTAATTCAGTCAATTGTTTTACTACTAATTGCTTTTACATCACTTTGTAATATGTCCAGTTTTTCTCACCATCTCATTTTTCTCCCCTTCCCCACCCTGTAATACCTTGCATTCTGCGTACCCTTTCCCTCAGTGTACCCTCCCTTCTATCACACCTCACCTTTTCATTATCCCCATATTCTCTCTTTTCTTGTAGGGCAAGATAAATTTAGACACCTCATTACCTGTTTTTCTTATTTCTCAGTTATATGCAATATAATTCTCAACGTCCATTTTTAATACTTTGAATTCTAACTTTTCTCCCCCACCCTACTCGTCTTCACTGAGGAGGCAAGCAATTCAATACAGAATAAATATGTGTTGTTTTGCAAAAGACTTCCATAATACTAACTATGTTGCCCTTTATCCTATTCTATCCCCCACTGCATTTCTTTTATTCCCTCATTTGACCTTGTCCCTTCCCGAAAGTGTTTACTTCTATTTACTCCCTTCTCCCTTTTGCCCTCCCTTCTATCATTCCCTTCACTCCACTTGTTGCCTCCTCCCCTTCTTTCCTGTAGTGTAAGAGATTTTCATACCAAATTTAGTGAGCATGCCATTCCCTCCTTAAGCTACACTTGGACAGAGTAGCTTCACTTTTCCACTCTACTTTTTTTTTCCCTTTTCTCCTCCATTAAACAAGACTTTTCTTATCTTTTTTGTGACTTATAGCCTGCCCCATTCCATTTCTCCCTTTCTCCTCCCAGTATTTTCCTCCTTCATCCTTTAATTTTTATTTTATTTATTTATTTTTTGTGGATATCATCTCTTCTAATTCAGCACAAACTGTACTCTCTTTCTCTGAGCTAGATGATAATAAATGGACTGTATACCATCCTTGCTCCTGCCTCATTCATTCGTGCCCAGAAGAAAGATCTCATACAAGCATGAGATCTTTGGGACCTCATCATTTTGACTTATAACTTGGGACTCTTCTCAAAGATACTCAATTACAGAGAAAGAGGAGCAGACAGCCAGGGGAAGCATGCACCCAGATCAAGCAGTGGTGAGGAATCACAGACACCCATAGTTTCATTTTCAGGACAACCAACAGTGGGAAGCACCTGGGGTGAAACAGTTTTTTGAAACAAAACGGCTGGGGTAAGTTGTGTAAGCGTTGTTTTAACACAACTTTTCATGGAATAACACCTACCCACTTCACAAAGGGAAACTTATACTAGAATCATACATAACATCTCTAAAAATCAGGGCTGCTCAGTACACCTGTTGCAGATTTCAGAATTTTTGGAAACCACTATAAAGCCTCCTTGTGGCTAGTTCATAATCCTTCCTGTGATGCAACATCATGGAAGGTGGTAGGGGAGCAACTTTCGGAACTTCATAGAGAAAGACCAGAGGAGGACCCCTGGAGCCAAAGGGGAAAATAGTGCACAGGAAAAAGATGAGGGGAAAGCCTAGAAGGGGCCGCTTCTTCGGCGTGGTCACTTTTACTTGGAGCTCAGAGAAACTAGTTTCACTTTAGCAATAAGATAGAGCCCAAGTGTTTAAAGGGAAAGGGGTCATGAAGTAATTCATGTGGTAAAAAGCATGAAGGAGCTGGAGGAAGAGACTATAAATCTTGAAAAGTGGGGAACAGTTGGCAATCAAATGAATGTGTATTATAGAGAGATCAGACCAAATGCTTCTCCTGTTACAATATTTTCCATTTGGAATGTACTTAAAATAAGTCTTCATTAATTAAAACAAGTACTGCTAGTCACAAAAACAATATAGGTAGATGCAGCCTCTAATACAAAAGAGAAGGAAGACTTGATGGAGCGTGTCACATAAAAATTTAAAACAGCGTCACCTCCTCCCTCTGCTCCTCCATTATCCAGGTCTATATCACAAGTTTTTGAAAAAATCCAAGAGCCTGAAGGGATTGTGCAAAAAGTCCTTTAAGTCACAGAAAGAGGAGAAGGAATACTTTTGGAAATGAGACTAACATTGGTATTAATAGAAACCCCACATCCCTATAACGCAGGAGAGGCTATAAGAAAACGTATCCCCCTGGATTTTAAATTCTCAAAGAAATTAACCAACTATGGACCAGATAGTCTTTACATCTAGTCTCTTCTAGACAGTATTCCTCAAACAGTCCTATGCCTCACTGATTGGTGCAGTATAACTAAACCATTCTTGAAGGACGAGATTATTTAGTTGGAAATCTGAATTGTATGAAAGATGTTTGGAGCACAGTGATACAAAGTAAGTCAAATTTATAATTTGTGCCGAGAACTTCTGACATTTTTTTTTTCTTTCAGTGTTTAGATTCTATTTATTATTGTCTTTGTATGTGTTCTGGCTTTACATGTTCTGTGTGTGTGTGTGTGTATGTGTGTGTGAGTGTGTGTTTATGAGTTATTATGGCTGGCTCCATTGTAGCTGGAATTTGGAACGTTATCTCTTTCCCTCCCCCTTGTCCCTTCTCTCTGATGGCTGCAACATCAGAGAGGAGAATGAGAGAGAGAAAGAGAGAAACTAATCTTATATAGTTTTATATGACTGTTTAATGAAGTGTTGCATAAGAAATAGAAGGAAATAATATACGAAGTTTTAAAGAGGCTTTAATCCAAGCCCACTAGGAGAACAACATGGGTATGAAGTTTGAGGAAAGCATAAAAGTTTTGGAAATTATTGGAAAGTTGTTGGTAAAATTCTCTCTCTCTTTCTACCTTCTAACCCTGGCCAGGTTGTGAAGGTGGAGAGAAAGACAAAAAGAAATCGGGGAAATTTTTCCTCTCCTATCAGGGAGGCAGATTGACTAGCATCTTAGTTATCTCATGCCTCTCCTAAAAGAGAAAAGTTTTTGTGTAACGGGATACAACTAAAAAGCACTTATTATGGTCATATTTTAAGTGAAACGTTACTCCTAATTGGCTGTTTTAGACAGGTCAGAATTTGTTGTATTATTTGACACTAATGCAAATTGGGAAATGCATAAATATGAAAATGAAAAAAATTATATCCCAGAGACAAATCTTTGAACTCCCAAGTGGAATAGAGGGGACTAGTAGCTACTGTACTTTGTTCCAGAGTTTCCCTCATTGCCACTTGCAGGTTCACAACTTTTTCTTTCAAAAACATTTTTAAGGAGTGGACACAGACGTGAAATACTCTTGAGTAAAAGTAAGAAGCATTAAGATTTTTATTTTACTCTGTATCCCATAAATGTTGTTAGAGACAGCAATTTGTAATCTGAATTTGTTGAAACTAAAAGATGTTGGAAAAATTGTGTACAGTCAATTATGTTATTTCAAATTTTGTCAGTCCTACTAACCTTATCTTATAATGTTTTGTAATTGCCATTTAGAAAACCAGGTATTTTCACCTTTGCCTGTTAAAGAAGTTACAGCTAAAATTTGACAACCATTTCTAAAAGCTGTAAGTTAGATTGTTAACTAAATTTTTGTAGTTACTGCTTTAATACTAAAACCTAATATTGTCAATGGCTCATTGTGTGTGGAAAGGAAGAAATTGAAAAAAAAATATTTAGACTGGTTCTGCCCATTCAGAACAGTTCTCCTGTATGTTTGGAGGTTGGTAAACTGGGGATCAGTGCCAATTCCTTTTATTTTGTAAAGGTGCCAACGGCCTTTCCATGTGGACAAGGTCAGAAGTCATAAGAAAGAAATTTGTTTGGCTTATGTAACTCATAAATAATGAATAAGACTTGCTTAAAATTGTAATAGATAGAAAGGATTTTTGACAATTGACATTTTATATCAGGACAAGTTTCAAATTTGAGAAGGAAGGATCTTTGATGGAATCCCTTATGTATGTGAGTGTTGTTAACCTTCATTGCTTATTGCAACTCCATGGGAATACAAATAATGGCATTTGGCTTTAAGTTGTGATTACTGAAATTTGATGTTTAAGGTAAAAGTATTTGAGACCATAAATATTTTTGTTTAAGTTTTAATTTGGGTATAGTTGCTTGCATTAAATCAGTTATCTGAAATACCAGAAGTTATTCAGAGGGAATGTGGTCCTGCACTGTTAACAGGTGAAATTTGTACCTGGAAAGGAAATCATCCTGGTCAGTCTTCCCATTGTGTTCTTTTAAAAAAAGAAATGTTTCTCATCTGACTATTCCTGAGGCTGGCTATAATGCAGATACTGTATGACTGTAAAATTTCACTGCTATCTGAAATCAAACAGAGTCATAAATGTTTTACCCTGTCGTATTTGCCATATCACATGTCCCTACTTTTTTTCTTTTGCAAATTTCTATGATCAATAGCAAATGACCAGTAAAATAAGTGAGCCCTTTTGTGTAATCTTACTGGGAAAACTAATATTATTTTTATCTGAAATTAGAACATATTCATAAATTTGTGTAAACTACTTAAGACTCACCTTAAGATGTCCTCATTGTTTCAAAGGATTTTAAAAGTATTAGTGTTTTTCTGCAATCAATCTCTACTGTTACTAATATAAGATTATATTGCATCTTTTTGACTAAAGCATTTTGTAATGTCTAGGAATTCTGCAATAATTAAGAACTTGGTTGGTTTTAATACTTTGGGAATTCATATTACTTGTGGGCATTTTTGTGCCAACAATATTTTAATGAATTTTAATTTTATAAGGTTTATTCTTGTATCAAAGTGAAAAGAAAACTATAATTGTAAAAGATTTCAACTTATTTTCTTTATAAATGTTTAGTGACTCTCAAAATCAGGAAAAAAATTTGAACTGTTTTAAAAGAAAAAGAAATATTTTTAAACGGAATATTTTTCAAAGAAAAGGGGGGGTAAAGCCTACTAAATTTTCATTTTCAAGATAATTTGTTGCTAAATTAATATGTAGTGATGTATAAAGCAGAAAAGATCTTGCTGTTTTAAACTGAATTTGTGGTCATTCCATGGCCTAAGCAAAAGTTAAAATTAGTGTTTGAACTTATTGATAACTTCATTTCTAAAGTTTCTTTTCCAGAATGAGTATTATCCAGCAAAAGATGAACAGGCCTGTGAAACATTGATGAAAAATCTATTCACTTGTGAAGTTCAAGTTAGAAATCTCTTTTGTTTAAGACAATACAGCTATGCTATTTCTGACAACCAATCTCAGAGGCTTTATGTATGTTGAGAAAGTGTGGGGAAGTATTTTCAGATGACAGAAAAAATGATGCAACTAACATGTTTAACCCCTTCTGGTCATTTTTTGGCCTTTGTTTGCTTAATCTCCTTGCCAGATTTGTCTCCTCCAGGTTTAGTGTCTTCCACTTTAAAGATGAACGTTCTGACTTTATATGACCCACTATCCATGACCTATCATCCTCTGGACCTGGTGTTGCACTAGCTACAAACCTCTCCAATATTGGGACCATGTGAGACAGGGACAGCTCTATATCCCCTCTCAACAGGAAGCAATTGCAGAAACCAGGACCTTCGTCCATTACACCAAAAGATTTGGGTTTCATCTATTTAAAATGGGGGGAATGATGGGATGTTTGGGTGTATATATTTGGGCTCTAATCCTAAAACCACATTTAAAAGTCATATTTATCTCTAGCCTCAAAATACAATCTCAGGCAGTTTCTCCCTCAAAGACACAGGCTGCCCTGGCAACCCCCGTTAACTCCCTTCCTCCTTTAGTAGTCAGCTGCACCTGTAGAACTTAACTGCCAACTATGTACTGAACTGACTATGTACTGGGTCACAATGACATTTACTATTCACTGACCAATCATGTGTATCCTAGATTCAGACATATCTATACTCTCAGTTTTTTGCCACCCATTACTGTACCCATCATACATGGACATCATTGGCTGAACTTCATTGACTGTGATACTAATGAAGGACAGACATTGAATATTTCAGGTTATATATTACAATCCTGGCACAATATTACGATGAAGGACAGGAATGATTTCAGGATGCAAGAATTTCCAACACAACATTCTACTGCGATCAATAGATAAACAATGCCAGGGGTATGGAAGGGTTTTGCAATAGTTGGAGGATCCACATCCTACCTTGATAAGAACAGGACAAGTGGAGTGTTAGCTAACCACATTTATACAGGTTGAGTATGTTCGAGGGGAAAATATACATTTATTTATGTGGGGATGAATGGAAAATGTTGCTGTTGTAAAAAGTTTTTTACGGTATTTTACAAGGGACTAAGAAGGGCATTTATAACATCACCTGCTACAGCTGCAAGGTTTCAGAGTGTATAGATTATAAAGCCTCCAGTGTAGTGTTCATTATTACACGACCAAAATAGGTACTTATGCCAGTAAAGACTAAGCATTGGTATAAATCCAGAGCAGATCACATTTTCTGGGAATTAGAGCAGAAGATAGAGATTGGAGTGGGACCAAGGGTTAAAAGATGTGTTAGTTGTGCAATCTTAGTTATATCTTTGCTGATCTCATTGATTACGTCCTCATTATCATTGGTTATGTCAGTATCCACAGTACCGAATGAAAGGGTACAAGCTAACTTCATGGAAGAGTTGGCACAAAATATGTCTTTATCATTCCAGGAACAAAGAAAAATTGATTTGGACTTTTATACAGCAATAAAAGAATTAAGAGCTGCTATTGTAACAGCTGGTGATGAGGTGGATAGGTTGGAATTTTGTCAATGACTGGTATGTGATTATCGCTGGATCTTCCTATGTGTGTCTAACAACCTGTATAATGAGTCAGACTACGATTGTCAAAGCATCAAAAACCATTTAAATGGGGTTATTGATAATCAGAATTTGACCCTGGAAATTGAGGATTTATATAATCTTGCCTGAGCTATGTATAAAGCAGCAGATCAAGATTTGAATCCTGATTAAACTGCATAAAATGTCATAGATTTCTTCAAACATTTATGCATTCCATCTATTTTCAGTTATATAGCACATGCTGAAATTGCTTTTATTATGTGCTTTTTAGTTTTTTTTTATGTATCCTACCATGTATTATTAAGTTTGCATGCTTGATTTTAAAAGGTGTAGTTAAGAGGCTCGATCATAACACAAGTTCTCTGGAAAGCTCTTTATGCAAACAAAAAGAGGAAATTGTAAGGGGTTTGGAACTCTCGGGTTATCAAGGTCATGGTGTCCTTGGGAGAAATCTCTTGGGAAGTCATGTCCATGAATGACTTACATGATGGACCATCCTTATGCAATAACCGACCTTCACAATTATCTTGAGTAAGAGCAACAACAGCCAAGCACATAAGCTCAGCACACAGCGTATATTAGCTTTTTGCATGCATGAAAGTAGAATGCCTATACATACTCTGAGCTAGCTGAGAATAAACAGAGTGCATACAATCCTTGCTCCCGCCTCATTCATTCGGGCCTGGAAGGAAGATCTCATGCAGGCATAGATCTTTGGGGAACTCAACACAGAGTCCCTCAGTTACTAGGACTCTGTTCAAAACTTACGTGTATGTGTATTAATAAATTGACACATAATGTAACTTTCTTCCAAGGAAACGTGTAACATCGTTTAGGGAAGGCTTTGTCTTTCTTTCCTTATCACCCCAATAACTTCAACAAACAAGTCAAAATATAGTCTCTTAAGAAATGTGAACGGTAAATAGGAGGGGCCTACTATGTGTTGAATCCTGTGTTAAACACTTTCTACAAATATTATTTCATGGGATGCTCACAACAATTCTTTAAGGTAGGAGATATTATTATCCCCATTTTATAGTCGAGGAAACTGAGGCATGAGAGGCTGATTACCATGACTCACATAACTATTAAGTATGTTCTTGAATGATGACTATATGAATATAGAATCACAAGTGCTTAATAAATGTTCGTTAAATTAATTCAAGGAATTTATATTTGATAATCTTTATGACATGAAATTATGTGGAGAGGTTATTTAAGTTTTTTTAAAAGGAAAACATAAAATAGAATTAGAATTTAAAAATAATTTTCGAAACAATATGGTACAACTTATTTGATTTCATAGTTGAGGAAATGAAGCCAGAAAATGTAAATGACTTGATAAAAATCATTTGTAAATCATCATTAGGAGAAATAGAGGATTTGAACCCAGATTACCTGTATTCCAAATTCAGTGTTCATTTTATTTTTTGTTATTTATTATGCCACTCTTGTTTTTGTTAACAATATTCCTTTTCTAATTTTTAAAAATATATTTTCACTATAGAACACATTCAGTTTTTAATATATTCTTCCCTTTCCATACTCAATGAGTCATCACTTGCAACAAAGTTTTAAAGAGGTTAAATCATTGCTCTGTACAAGTCATGACAGTGATTATATCTGACATTTTATGGATTATCATATACCTATAATACTGCCATTCATATGCTGTTATTACACTGTACTTCAGTTCCCATTTCTAACTTGACTTTATAATCTCCCACCCTAGGATCTAGGCATTCTGATTGGTGAACTTTCAATTCTGGTGACCCCTACCACTTAGCAGGGGCAGCTAGGTGGTGCAGTGGATATAGCACCCGTGCAGGAGTCAGGAGGACCTGAGTTCAAATATCACCTCAGACACTTGACCCTCACTAGCTGTGTGGCCTTGTGTAAGTCACTTAACCACAATTGACTCATCCTGGGTCATCTCCAGTCATCCTGATGAATATCTGGTCACTGCAGTCAGATGGCTCTGGAGGAGAAGTGAGACTGGTGACCTGCACGTCCTTCCCTCACTTAAAACATGGTCAAATGCAAGTCGTGCCATCATTTCTCTGATGGCATGGGCTTCCTTGGCAATAAAGGATGAACACACTACTCCCTGGCCATCTACATTCTCTGATTCTTCATATTTCCTTATTGTAGTTCAAGAACAATAACCAAAGTCATACTCTTGTCTACTGTTCCTCTTTACATATTATCATCATCTATTATAATGTAAGAACTTTAAAGACAAGAACTGTCTTACTTTTTAGAAGTTATGTCACCTGTACTTAGTGCCACGTTAGATACATAAGTGATGGCAAAACATTTTCTATTTTGTGCCATAGACTCCTCCAAGAAGTTATGTTATGTTATTGTCTTTTTTTTTTGTATTATGGAAGTTTATTCTCTGATCATCTAATCTAATCTTATTTCAGTTAAACGTCCTGGAAGTAAATAAGATTAACATGAAAACAACTTTTGAAAGCAGCCAAGAAATAGATTAGTAATACCTTTCTTAGGAAAGCTACTGGTCACCAATCCAAATTCAGGTATCAGAACAGAGAAAACTACTGACCCCAAACAAAAAAAAAAAAAGTTAAAAAGAGAGTTTATTTCACTTTTAGGGTTAAACTTGTCAAACAGAAGAGAAGGATATATGTTGCTAGCTCCTGTTCTGCCACTGTTCTTGTTTGATTTCTGGTTCTATTGAATCATGACATTCCTTTATCTTCTTTCTCCTTGCATATTCACATTCATATCTCAAAAGGTGACTGGTGCAACCTACCTTGATGTAGAAGATTCTGTCTGTCTGAGAAGCCAAAATAACTCCTATGATTGTTTTAAGCTTCAAATATTTTATACCACATCACTCAAGGGGATCATTTACACAGTTGTCAAAACATGGTCTGTCTGTCCTGAGCAAGCATGTCTGTGGATTCTTGAAAGCCACTCCCCAAGTTTTACCATCTTGTTTTTCATTGATTCTACACACACACACACACACACACACACACACACACACACACACACACACACTCATTATAATGTGTAGTTTTCCTGTTCTAATTAAATTCTTATTCCCTGCGAGGTTTTTTGTCATTCAAAAATCTTTGCATAGCACTTGAATTTTAGTGGTGAAGAGAATCAGGCCTGAAATAAGCCAATGATAGCATCCTAAGACTAAATGACGTATAAGACCCCATGCAACTATAAATCTATCATTATTCAACTCCTCAGTCAAATCACTCCTAATGGGTAGCCTATGGAGTCAGTATGCAAATGAGGCCTACCATGCTACTGAAAAATAAGATGAGATACCAATAAAGTTCACTGTTTTTATCTCCCTGAACAAACAAATATTTTGGTTAAGGAATTCTTTTTTTAATATAAATTTATTTATTTAAATTTTTACATTCATTTTCACAAAATTTTGGGTTCCAAATTTTCTCCCCATTTGTCTCTTCCCCCCACCCCAAAACACCAAGCATTTTAAATTTCCCTATCACCAATCTGCTGTCTCTTCTATCATCCCTCCCTGCCCTTGGCCCCATCTTCTCTTTTGTCCTGCAGGCCCAGATAACTTTCTATTCCCCATTACCTATATTTCTTATTTCCTAGTTACAAGAGCAATATTCAACAGCTGTTCCTAAAACGTTGAGTTCCCACTTCTCCCCATCCCTCCCTCCCCACCCATTCCCTTTGGGATGGCAGGCAATTCAATATAGGCCATATCTGTGTAGTTTTGCAAATGACTTCGATAACAGTCGTCTTGTGTAAGACTAACTGTATTTCCCTCACTCCTATTCTGCCCCCCATTGTTTCTATTCTGTCTTTTGATCCTGTCCCTCCCCTAATGTTGACTTCAAATTACTCCCTCCTCCCCTTGCCCTCCCTTCCATCATCCCCCCACCCTGCTTATCTCCTTCTCCGGCACTTTCCTGTATTATAAGATAGGTTATCATACCAAAATGAGTGTGCATTTTATTCCTTCCTGTAGCCGAATGTGATGAGAGTATACTTCATGATTTTCTCTCAGCTTTCCTGTTTTTCCCACCAGTAAAAAGTCTCCTGCTTGCCTCTTCTATGAGAGATAATTTACCCCATTCCATTTCACCCTCTCTCCTCCCACTATATTTCTCTCTCACCCTTTACCTTAATTTTTTAAAGATATGATCCCATCCTATTCAATTCACTCTGTGCTCTCTGTCTCTATGTGTGCATGCATGTGTGTGTGTGTGTGTGTGTGTCATTGTGTGTGTGATCCCACCAATTACCCAGATACTGAAACATTTCAAGACTTCAAATATTGTATTTCCATGTAGGAATGTAAACAGTTCATCTTTGATAAGTCCCTTATGACTTCTCTTTGCTGTTTACTTTTTCATGCTTCTTCTCATTCTTGTGTTTGAAAGTCAAATTTTCTTTTCAGCTGTGGTCTTTTCATCAAGAATGCTTGAAAGTCCTCTATTTCATTGAAAGACCATATTTTCTCCTGAAGTGTTATACTCAGTTTTTCTGGGTAGGTGATTCTTGGTTTCAGTCCTAGTTCCTTTGACTTCTGGAATATCCTGTTCCACGCCCTTCAATCCCTTAATGTAGGAGCTGCTAGATCTTGAGTTATCCTGATTGTATTTCCACAATACTGAAATAGTTTCTTTCTAGCTGCTTGCAATATTTTCTCCTTGACCTGGGAATTCTGGAATTTGGCCACAATGTTCCTAGGAGTTTCTCTTTTTAGATCTCTTTCAGGCAGTGATAGATGGAGTCCTTAAATACTTATTTTGTCCTCTGGTTCTAGGATATCAGGGCAGTTTTCCTTGATAATTCCATGACAGATGGTGTCTAGGCTCTTTTTTATCATGGCTTTCAGGTAGTCCCATAGTTTTTTAAGTTGTCTCTCCTGGATCTATTTTCCAGGTCAGTTGTTTTTCCAATGAGATATTTCACATTCTCTTCCATTTTTTCATTCTTCTGGGTTTTTTTTTTGTGTGTGATTTCTTGGTTTCTCAGAAAGTCATTAGCCTCCATCTCTTCCATTCTAATTTTGAGAGAACTATTTTCTTCAGTGAGCTTTTGAACCTCTTTGTCCATTTGGCTAATTCTGCTTTTGAAAGAATTCTTCTCCTCATTGGCTTTTTGAACCTCTTTTGCCAATTGAGTTAGCCTATTTTTAGCATTTTTTTGGATCTCCTTTAGCAAGGTATTGACCCTTTTTTCATGCTTTTCTTGCATTTCTCTCATTTCTCTTCCCAGTTTTTCCTCCACCTGTCTAACTTGATTTTCAAAATCTTTTTTGAGCTCTTCCAAGACCTGAGCCCATTGGATATCTATTTCAGATGTCTTGGATACAGAATTCTTGACTTCTACGTCTTTCTGTGATGGTAAGCATTGTTCTTCCTCATCCGAAAGTATAGGAGAAGATATCTGTTCACCTAAAAAGTAACCTTCTGTAGTCTTATTTTTTTCCCTTTTCTGGGCAAGTTCCCAACCAGTTCCTTGACTTTTGGGTCCTTTGTTAGGAATAGAGTATACTCTGACAGTCTGTAGGATCTCAGTTCCTCTAGAGTGGCATAATAAAGCGTGTACACGCTTCTGGGAGTAGACAGAGATTTTTTGTGCTCAGAATCTTAGCAATTTCTTCTCCACAGCCACCTAGCCTACAGTTCTGCGAAACCAGCACTGGGGAGCTGGTCTTCAGTCAAGCTGTGGGGGCAGGGTTGCCATTCAGTGTGAGACATAGACCAACTCCCTCAGGGCCTCTACATAGGGCCAAGGTAATAATTAGCCCTTCAGTGCCCCAGGGTTTTTGCAACCCAACAATGGATGCGAGCTCAATATATAATTTGAAAAAACTCACAAACAGGCTACATTAATAGAAGTATAGTTTCTTTCTCTCTTTTTCTGTGTCTCTCTTTTTCGCACACATACACACATAGAATAACTGTAATAGACTTCACATCAGTTGGATAATACATCAGTCACCATTTATAAAGTGCTTTCAAGTATACAAAGCACTTCATATTCACACACACACACTCGCACTCATACATACTCACACACTTATAAATACATTTGATCTCAGCAAGTGTAGGAAGTAGATGCTACAATATAAATGTTAACAAAACTAAAAAGAATGCCAAGTTCCAATTAATCTCAATGTTGTCTTGGTCCATCTAAGAGAAAAGATGAGGAAATATATGTCCCCCTCTCCCCTCATTTATGGAATTGAGGCACTATGGGTTTGAAATGAAGCATAACACCTGTTGCTTTTTGATTATTTTGTTCTTTGATTTTGCTCTTTTTCTTCTTGTTTTTATAGAGAGGATTCAATGGACAACATAGCGACAAATGTTGATGTCAAAGGAGATATAGATTGTGTGAGAACATAGTGAGATTCTACTTGGTAGAGATATTGAGGAGAAGCCTCGATACCCAGCTATTGGGGTCGTCTTAGAAGGGATTTCTGAATTACAAGAGAAATTGGGTTAGTTGAGCATTAAAGTGACTTAGAAGTCCTTGTGCTATGATTTCATAGTGCTTTCTATTATTCAAATTGAGGAGCATTTAAAGAATAATTTCAATATGTCATTCAAAGCAATTGCAATTTAGTAGTAATAATGAACTGATTAGTTTATCTATTTATAAAATTTAAAATTAAGTAATAATTGACTTTTAGTCTGACTAATCATTTGTTAGAATAATCCAGATTCTTCTTTCCTCAGTGAATAACGAAGAACTAATTCTTATGTGACATTTATTGGACTATATCTCATATTTATAAAGGAAATTAAAATTCTTTCAAGTTAATGAATAAAAAAATAAAATTTCTTTTCCTTTGTTTGATAGTTTAAAGGATTATTTAAAGTTTTGTAGGGGCAATGAGATATATAAGTGCACTTCACATCATCTTATACTAATCATTTGCTAACTTTAAAAATATATTATGATTATGAAAATTGCTTCATTAGTTTTTTCCATTTTTATTTTGAATAACTAAGTAAAATTATCATTAATTGTGAGAAATAAATTTTAACTAAAATATTAATGGATGCAAATATGTATCACAGACCACAATTATCTTAGGCAGGGTGTGGTGGGGAGAGAATTCCTCATGTTATCCAACTATGGCAAATTGTTTCTTGTTCTAATTATTGTGAGAATGTGAATTTGTTCTATTTTCTCCCTCCACAAACTTCTCTGATGCCAAATAATGGAATAGGGATGACACTGAGTTTTTGAAAATTATGATAGCATAACACATACTTTAGCAAGTCAGACCAAGATTTAAAAAAAAATACCTCACATATTGTTCTGGGAAATATTGGAATGAGTAACCAGCTCATTTATGGTTACCAAGAAACCTCATTAGCTTGGTCGTATAGAAGTTTGTGATTTTATTCCTACCAAAACTCATCCCAAGGACATTCAATTAATTTACAGACGAGTTATGGTGTACACTGCGGGAAGAAATACTCCCAGGTCTGTTCCTCTATATTGTCTCAAATTAGAAAAGTATGACACACTTAACATGCTATTTTTCAATCATTTAAATCATGGCTAATTCTTTGTGACCACATTTTGGGTTTTCTTGACAAAGATAGTGAGCGGTTTACTATTTCATTCTCCAGTTCATTTTACAGAGGAGGAAGCAAGGTAAACATATATACATACACATATGTATATACACATATTTGTGTATATATGCATGCACATATATGTGTATATGTGTATGTATATATATATGTATATACATGTACATGTGCATATATATATATATATCTGTATACACACATTTTACTTTATAGTTACATACTTTATTGAAACAGAAGGGAAAGAATGTGCTACAGATAAAAGCGAATCATTTTGTAGTTGTTGCATTTTTAATCTTTCCTGATCTGTTGAGGTCTAAATGTTCATCACTTGGTTTTCAGTCTTCTAGTAATAAGTACCTTTAGTGAACTATGATTGTCACAAAGTATTTTAATTTCAGAGGTAATAGTCACCTTCATGGTCTTTTAATGAACTAGCTCCCTAAAATTAATCAGTACTTTACCTGGCTTCACAAATGTGCCTGTAGTATTCATTTGAAGGCTTCTAACGAAGGGGAAATCCACTACTTCTTGAGACATTTCATTTGACTAAAGGATAGATTCAATTACTAGGAAGCTTACTTTATATTAAGCCTAAATTTTATTCTATAATTTCTACACAATTTTCCTAACTTTGCTTTCTGAGCCTGAAGAAAAACTAATCACTTTTATCTGACAGACACTTAAAAACATTGCAACACCTACATAACTTTTCCCATTTTCTTTTCTGGGCTAAGTATCTCTAGTTCTTTTAGGTTTTGTTTTTTTTTTTTGTTGTTGTTGTTAGTCAATTAGTTTGTTACTTTATTTTTTTAGCTTGATATGAACTAAAAGGTATTCAGCCTTCAGATTTCCCTCTTGTAAACTTTCTTCTGATTATAAACATGCTTTCTGAAAAGTGGTGAACAAAACTAAAGGCAGTATTCTTTATCTTGTGTGATCAACAGTGGTCTCTCCTTAATTTTGGAAATCACACCTCTTTCAATGAAGTGAAAGATTGCATTAGTTTTTTTGACTGTGGTACCACTTGGTTGGCACATATTGCAAACTATTAAACTATGTAACCCTTTCTATACAAATCAATATCTCACCATGCTTCTCAATCTATTAATAATGTAGTTAGTTTTTAAAATCACTATTGACATTATGGTTGTCCTCAATTTAGATTTCACTCCAATACTCTATCTTGTAGGGATTATATTCTTATGTCAGTACTGTCTTTAATTATGTTACTTATCCAACTCAGTTTGATTTATGTCATTTGAAAAGTTGATATGTTATCTTTACACAGGTTACATTTTTGTCCAAATTATTGGTAACAATCTTAAATATTTCCAGGTCAAACTTTGATCTTTAGGATAGTCTACTGACAATCACCTTCCAAGTTGAGTTGCATAATGTGTTTTAGTCTTGTGTGTGTGTGTGTGTGCGTGTGTGTGTGTGTGAATGGAACAAGTTCTGAATCCATCAAAGTCATTTCTCAATCGTTTCTACCTGTCCATATAATTGAGAAAGGATTCTTTCTCAATTATATGAATGAAAGAATGAAAAAATTCTTTCTCAATTAATGAATGAAAATTTATTAAAAACGTACTATATACCAGGCGATGGCATAAACCCCAACGATACAGAGAAAGGTAAAATCACACAAAGAGTTCAAGTACTAAATGAGGGCACAGCAATATAAAAATAAATAATTGCATATAGAATACAAAATAGAAAGAAGGACCATATAATGGAACATGCAAATATGGAGTTTTTTAACCTCAAACTAAATGTATTCCTCCATGAAAGATTAATATTTTGATAGAGAACTATATTTCAATATATTGTATAATTCTTTGCATTTCATTTTATACACATTAAAACATTATTCTGAGAAGCATCCTTAGCATTCACCAGATTCTCTGGCAAAGGGGTCAAAGACACACAAAACATTAAGATTCTCTTAAGATTCCCTCCTAACTGGGCACACTGGAAAGAGATTATGTATAAAGTATTGATTGAGCTGAGCCTTAAAAGGATCCAGGGATGTTGAGAGATGCAGGTGCAGAGAGAAATCATTCTAGGCACGACAGTCAATTCAAAGACAGAGAGGGGAGAGGTATAATATTGTATGGTGTGTGTGTGTGAGGGGGTGAGAGAGAGAGAGAGAGAGAGAGAGAGAGAGAGAGAGAGAGAGAGAGAGAGAGAGAGAGAGAGAAACATTATTAGTATTAGACAGGAATTGTCACTATTTTAAGAACTGGGAAAACAAATACTTTCCGTGCCTTCCGAAACCTTACATTTGAATGGAGGTGAAGAAAACATAAAAAAGTAGCTTGAAAATGGTAAATCAGAAAAGAAGAGTACCCAAGAGTAAACTTGTCTGCTAGGAAGAAAGTAGAAAATTTTAGCGAAAAGGAAACCCTGGAGATATGTGAACACAGATGATTTGGGCACTTAATGAAGTGTTTGTTCATTCCATGAATTTGCCAGTCAGAGGTAAGGGATAAAGAGAAAGTGACATCTCTAGGATTAGAAGACTGCTAACTAATAGAGAGAGAAGTCTAGACAATAAAGAGTAGATCCAAGAGAGAAGTGAAGAACAGCAAGTACACCAATAGTACTGGATTATAATTTTACAATATTTTATTCTTTACATGGTAATGATTTTTCTTTGCATTTGCATTGTTTACTTATCATGTATGTTGTTTTCCTAGTGGTCCTTAACTTTTTTTGATTAAAAGTATTGTCATGCTGTTTTGTACTCTCTATATTCACATCATAAAATTTAATAATGCTCTATCACATTAATATAACAAGTTCTTTTGCAATTGTACCTTATATATGCATTTTTTAAAATTTCCATTTCATTCTTACCACAAAAGATAAAGTTGCACATAGCGTATTTCTATTTCTGACATTTTCATAGTATATGTCTAAAAGTAGTGTGTATGGTCAATGATCATGGAAGTGTTCATGACTTAACATAACTCAAGTGTTTTTCAGAATTATTGGACCAATTCACAACTCCATCAACACTGTAGAAATGTATCCGTTTTTGTGCAGGTCATCCATTGATGATCATTCATATGTTTTGTAATCTTTGCCAATTTGCTATGTAGAACTTAAAACATGACAATTTATGTTTCTCTTTTTATTGTTGAATTGGATGATCTTCTTTTTGATGATTCACAGGTTTTAATTACTTTGAGAACTGTTAAATGAAGATATTTCTTGGGTATTATAATGTGAATAAAAGTTAGCCAAAGAATAGTATTTAAAGAAAAACACATCATTTGGTATGGTCAATTTTAAGTATTGTGACAGTTAGTATGGCTTTTCCAAACCATAGACACTACAAAATATAATTTCTAAATTATTTCAGAGCTATGAAAGATTATATTTACATAATAACCTCAGTAAATTTACTATTTCTGCTAAGAATTCAGGAAAATATAAAAAATTCTGAGGAAAAATATACATTTAGCCTAGGGCATGACCATGTAGGAATTTGGGTATCATATTTTAAAATAAATACAAGGTTTTGAAAACAACAATCACTTCATATGTCTCTTTTTAGTGACAATATAAATGAGTCAGAGGGGCCAACCTTTGAGACCTATTAACCAATTTAGTCAGAAAAAGTTACCAGTGGTGACATCCTAACAGTGGTCTATTTTCATGCCATGTAATACATTCTACATTTTCACTACTATAATCTTCTTTACCCAAGTGGTGTTTTTTAATGTAATATGTCTTTTTAGCTAAGTAGGTACATTTTTGCAGTGTGAACTTTAAATCTGTGTTATAAGTAGGCAAAGCAAGTGTAAAATAAATGTACCAAAAGAAATGAATGATCTTTGCAAAATTACAGATTAAACCTTTTTTTTTTGCTGTTACAAACTCGTCCATACAATCTTGTCTCTACAATACTAAGCTAAAATATTTAAATTTGAAAATTTTTTTCCTTATATCTACTACTGAATATACATTTAGCAAAAAAAAAATACTTTAAAAAATGTATCTTGTTATATGACTGGGATTTGCAAACAATAGTATTGTATTAAAGTCATACTAATTTTGAGATGATTTAATAATTATCCATCATATGAAAAATATTTTAATGCAGGCATTGCGATAAACAACGTTTCAGAACCAAAACATTTGAAAACATATCTTTGTTTAATTATTTTTAATTTGATAATTTATAACAGCTTTTCAAAATTGATGGCTTCTCATATTGATAAAATATTTCTTTTATGATATAATAATTCTTTTATGACATAATAATTAATGATTTCCATGGGATTACTTTTTTTGCCTAGATCGTATTTTTTCCCAGATAAGGATATCAGAGAACGTAAGTGCATGTAAGTAAATAATTATTCTAATATTGATTGCATTTTCTCTATTCTATTTATCCTCATCACAACACGAGATTTCAGGCCATGATAAAGGGAGAGTGATTTCATGAATAAAATTAAAACACTATAATAACACAAACAGACAACCGATCTTTGCTACACAGTTTTATAGCGGTACGTAGAACACTGAAAATAAGGTGAGTTGCCCAGAATCATGCAGACTGTATGTTTGTGATGTGGGTCTTCCTGATTGTATGGTCAGACTGCTAACTATTTTTGCTATACTGATATTTTATTTGCAGCTTGGGCAGGAGGAACAAACAAGCAAAGATTTTGTTACTCAAACTCTCATACAAACTTTGTTTCTGTTTTACTTTTGTTACATATATAGGAACTTAGTGTCTCAAAACAGTTTCATTATCCCTATCATGCATCTCACTCTTTCAGGATTACCATGATATTAGTTGAAATTGTGATGTTTTCTGTACAAGCATTAGTCTTCTTATGAAATTTGACTAAGCATTAAGTAATTTGAAATACCTGTGTACAATAGACAGTTAGTCTAGATCATTGACTTAGACAGATACGTAAAATCCTTTTCCTGCTTGATTCTTTAGGTAGGTTTGCTTTGAAACATGCATAATTAACAGGCAACCACATATTTTCAGAACTACAGAGGAGTTCAGAAACTATGCTTATCCCCCCCCCAAAAAAAAATTCATGTGTTGAGGGAATATACTTTCATATTGGATAAATCATTTCATACCACCATTAGCTGTAAGGGTCTAGTGAATGCAGCATTGAATTAAATTCACACTTAAAAACCTGAGGAAGCAATAAGATAAAATTAGGTCTTCAATTTGATTTACACCAAAAGATAATATTTTTTATGGTGGAAAAATGGATACCTGAGGAGGAGGATAGGATGAGAGAGAGAAAGAGAGATGGAGAAACCAGGCAGTCTGATATAGACGATTGGTTTTGGGACATCACGTTTCAAAGGAAAGATAGGAATAATTGCATGGAATTTTTGTTTCCATGTAAGATAATGCAGTATACTGAGAAATACTTCAGATGAGAAGAAAGGAAGGTTTTGCTGATGTATCCAGTATGAATGCATAGGGAACGATCTCTCTCTCTCTCTCTCTCTCTCTCTCTCTCTCTCTCTCTCTCTCTCTCTCTCTCTCTCTCTCTCTCTCTCTCTCTCACACACACACACACACGCAAATGTAAATTTTAAAAAAGGTTATGAATAGATGATGGAATGAAGGAAAAGTAACCAAGAATCAATGCATGTGAATTGCATGTTTTGGGTAAATGTGAGGAGTACAGTATCTCAGAAAAAAGATAGTTGGGAAATAGATTTCAGGACAACAGAAAATTGCTTGGAATGATGATGATGATAACGATGACTAATGAAAGAAAAGAAAACTGTTCAATATTTTGTTCTTCTCTGCCAAAAAGAATGAATACTGTAACAGAAAAGATAGAAAAAATGCTATGAAAAGTTGATATGTAAAATAAGTAAGGAAATAGTAAAGGAGTACTTTGATGTCATTGATGAGCTCATTTCAACTGCCCTAGAAGAACTATTCTCAAATTGCAAGTATTGACTTTAGTGTTGGAGCCTCAAACATGAATCCTTGAAATTTTATGGACGATGGGAATATTGTGTAATAGCATAAGGACAGACATCCAAACTTTCGTGAAAGTAAAGAGAATGGAATCTGCAATCTACAGACTAGTGGAGGGAACCTTGATCAATGGGAAAAATAAATCTATAATGTATTAATAAATAGATGATTAGTGAGCATATATTTTTTAAAAAATGATCATGAGGGCTCAGATTGACTTTATTAAGAATAATAGTTATACTATGCCTTGCTTTCTTTTTAAAATGGTTAATAAATATGAAATAACAGGGTCATGTTGATACAATTTATCCAAAGTTTAAGCAAAGCAATTAATAAAGTCTTTCATACTTTCCCTTGGAAATTTTAAGTGAAGACTGGATAAAATATACAATTAGATGAATTGAGAATTGATTGAACTGAAGAGCAGTAGTACAATATGGAGGGTGAATTTTTACAGCAATTTATCTGAAAAAGAATTGGAGGAATTTATGAAATGCACAATTAATATGTGAAAACATATTTGTTTTGTGTGATTTGCCAAGCAATGACTGATGTGACCCCAAGCTAGATTAAGAGAAGCATAACTATCAGGCACTAGAAAGTAAAACTCCATCTGTACCTTGCTGTATTATAAAGAACAATCTAGAACATTTTGTTCAATTTAAAGAAAGTCATTGATAGACAGATGGTGAAGATATTTAAGTTCATGCCATATGAGGACTGAGTTGAAGAAATGTAAAAATTTTAGCCTATGAAAGAGGAATCTTGAGAAGCATTAATATTTTCTTAAATGTGTGAAGGTCTGTATTTTCTTTGTCTCCAAAGGATAGATTTAGGAACAATATCAGAGTTAAATGGAAGAAAATTTGTGGTGCAGAGTCAGCAAAAATCCCCTAATGCTTAGTTCACTGGAAAACTAGTATGCATAACATCCAAAGGTAGGGATTTTTTCCTCATTGGATGCGTCTTCAAACAAATGCTAGAGAAGAACATGTCAGTTACATTGTTGATTATTTCCCACTTATAATATTTCATTTTTCCAATTACATATACAGATAGTTTCAATATTCATTTTCATAATGTTTAGAGTATCAAATTTTTCTCCCTCTCTCTTTTCTCCCCCTCCCCAAGACAACAAGCAATCTGACATATCTTGTGTAGTGCAACCATGTCAAACATATTTCTACATTAGACATGTTGTCAAAGACGAACCAGAAGGAAAGAGAAAAACTATAAAAAAAAGTTAAAATATCAGACTTCAGTTTGCATTCAGAACCTGTAGTTCTTTCCTGGATATAGATAACATTTCCCACTATGAATCTTTTGCAGTCATCTTGAATCATTGTATTGTATGGACGAGTTAAGTTTATTTTGTACAATGTTCTCCTAATTCTGCTCAGCTCACTGAAAATTGGTTCATATAAATTTTCCATGTTTTACCAAAATCCACGTGTTCATCATTTCTTTTTTAACATTTACTTATTCATTTTTAGCTACCAACATTCATTTCCAAAAGCTTTTTGAGTTCCAATATTTCTCCTCATCTCTCCTTTCCCCCAATCCAAAGCACTGAACATTCTGATTACCCTTTCCACCAATACACCCTCCCTTCTAACACACTTCTGTTCCATTATCTCCATCTTCTCTATTGTCTTGTAGGGCATGATAAATTTCTATACCTGATTACCTGTATTTCTTATTTCTCAGTGGAATGCAAAAGCAATTGCAAACATTTGTTCCTAAAACTTTGAGTTCCACTTTGTCTTCCTTCCTCCCTCCCCACTCATCTCCATTGAGAAGGCCAACAATTCAACATAGGCTTTATACATGTAGTTTGCAAATGACTTCCATGACAGTCATGTTATGTAAGACTAACTATATTTCCTTCCATCCTATCCTGCCCCCCCCATTTCTTGTATTCTCTCTTATGACTTTGTGCCTTCCCAAGAGTGTTTACTTCTACTTAGACCCTCCTCTCATTTGCGCTCCTTTGCATCATCTTCCCCCACTATGCTTATTCCCTTTTACCCTACTTTCCCGTAGTGTAAGGTAGATTTTCATATCAAATTGAGTGTGCAAGTTGTTCCTTCCTTGAGACAAATGTGAGGGGGGTAATCTTCACTTTATCCCTCACACCTCCCCTGTTTCTTGCTCCATTGGAAAAGCTTTTCTTGTCACTTTTATAATAATTTGCTCGATTCCATTTCTCCCTTTCTCCCCTAATATATTCCTCTCTCACCCCTTAATTTTTTTTTTAGATATGACCCCTTCCTATTCAATTCACCCTGTGCTTTGTGTGTGTGTGTGTGTGTGTGTGTGTGTGTGTCTGTGTAATCTCTCCAACTACTTAAATACTGAGAAAAGTCTCAAGGGTTACAAATATTGTCTTTCCATGTAGGAATACCAATAGTTCATAATTAGAAAGTAATATATGATTTAACTTTCCTGTTTTCCTTTTCATATTTCTCTTGATTCTTGTGTTCGAAAGTCAAATTTTCTGTTCAGTTCTAGTGTTTTCATCAAGAATACTTGAAAGTGCTCTATATCATTGAATGACCATATTTCCCCTGAAGTTTTATGCTAACTTTTGCTGGATAGGTGATTCTTAGTTTTAATCCCAGTTCCTATGACTTCCACAATATCATATACCAAGTCCATTGGTCTCTTAATGTAAAAGCTGACAGATCCTGTGTTATGCTGATTGTATTTCTACAATACTTGAATTGTTTCGTTCTAGCTGCTTGTAATGTTTTCTCCTTCATCTGGGAACTCTGGAATTTGGATACAATATTCCTAGGAGTTTCTCTTCTTGGACCTCTTTCAGAAGATTATGAGTGGATTCTTTCAATATTTATTTTGCCCTCTGGTTCTACAATATCAGGGCAGTTTTCCTTGATAATTTCATGAAAGATGATGTCTAGACTCTTTTTTTTTTTGATCATGGCTTTCAAGTAGTCCCACAATTTTAAATTGTCTCTCCTGGATCTATTTTCCAGGACAGTTGATTTTCCAGTGAGATATTACACATTGTATTCTATTTTGTCATTCTTTTGGTTTTGTTTTATAATTTCGTGATTTCTCATATGTCATTAGCTCCCTTCTGCTCCATTCTGATTTTTTTAAAAAGAAAGTTAATTAATTTATTTTATTTTCAGCATTCGTTTTCCAAAAATTTTTGAGTTCCAAATTTTCTCCTCATGTCTTCCCTCCCACCACCCCAAAACACGAAGCATTCTGATTACCCCTTCCACCAATTTGCCTTCCTTTCTAAAAACTCTCTTCTCTTTTGTCCTGTAGAGCAAGATAGATTTCTGTATCGATTGCCTGTATTTCTTATTTCTCAGTTGTAAGCAGTAGAAATATTCAACATTTTGTTTCCTAGAATTTCGAGTTCCAACTTCTCTTCCTTCCTCCCTCCCCGCACATCCCACTGAGAAGGCCCACAATTTAACATAGGCTATATATGTGCAATTTTGCAATTAATTTCCAAAATGTTCATGTTGGGGAAGACTAACTATATTTCCTTCTATCCTATCCTGCCCCGCATTTCTTCTATTCTCTCTTTTGACTTTGTCCCTCCCCAAGAGTGTTGCTTCCAATTGCCCTTTCCTCCCATTTGCCCTCCTTTCCATCATCCCTCTCACCCTACTTATTCCCTTCTCCCCTACTTTCCTGTATTTTAAGATAGATTTTCACACCAAATTGAGTGTGCATGTTATTCCTTTCTTGAGTCAAATTTGATGAATGTAAGCTTCACTTTCTCCTTCTCACCTTCACCCTGTATCCCTCCATTAAAAAGGCTTTTTCTTTTCTCGTTTATGGAGATAATTTGCCCCGTTCCATTTTTCTCTTTTTATTCCCAATATATTCCTCCCTCACCCCTTAATTTTATTTTTTAGATATGATCTCTTCCTCAACTGTTCAACTCAACCTGTGCACTCTCTCTCTCTCTCTCTCTCTCTCTCTCTCTCTCTTTCTCTCTCTCTCTCTCTCTATATATATATATATATATATATATACATATATATATATATATATATATATGTGTGTGTGTGTGTGTGTGTGTATATATATATGTATGTGTGTGTGTTTGTATGATCCCATCAACTACCCAGATACTGAAAAAAGTTTGACGAGTTACAAATATTATCTTTCCGTGTACGAATGTAAACAGTTCAACTTTAGTAAGTTCCTTATAATCTCTCTTTCTTGTTTATCTTTTCATGCTTCTCTTGATTCTTGTGTTTGAAAGTCAAATTTTCTTTTCAGCTTTGGTCTTTCCATGAAGAATGCTTAAAAGTCCTATCTTTCTTTGAAAGACCCTTTCTTCCCCGAACTATTATGCTCAGTTTTGCTGGGCAGGCCATTCTTGGTTTTAATCCTAGTCCCTTTGACTTCTGGAATATCATATTCCAAGACCTTTGATCCCTTAATTTAGAAGCTGCTATACCTTGTGTTATCCTGATTATACTTTCACAGTGTTCGGTTTTTTCCTTTCTAACTGCTTGGAATATTTGCTCCTTGACCTGGAAATTCTGGAATTTAACAACAGTGTTCCTAGGAGTTTCTGTTTTTGGATCTCTTTCAGGAGACCATCAGGGGATTCTTTCAATGTTTATTTTGTTCTAGAATATCAGGTCAGTTTTCCTTGATAATTTCATGAAAGATGATGTCTAGGCTCTTTTTTTTCATCATGCCTTTCAGGTAGTCCCATATATTTTTAAATTCTCTCTCCTGGATCTATATTCCAGGTCAATGGCTTTTCCAATGAACTCTTTTACATTATCTTCCATTTTTTCCTTCTTCTTGTTTTCTTTGGTGATTTCTTGGTTTCTCATAAAGCCATTAGCTTTCATCTGTTCCTTTCTAATTTTTAAAGAATTCTCTTTTACACTGAGCTTTTGAACCTCATTTTCCATTTGGCTAATTCTGCTTTTTAAAGCATTTTCCTCATTGGCTCTTTGAACCTCTTTTGTCAGTTGAGTTAGCCTATTTTAAAGGTGTTATTTTCTTCAACATTTTTGGGGTCTCCTTTAGTAAACTGTGGACTAGCTTTTCAAGATGTTTTCCACCTCTCTCATTTCTCTTCCCAGTTTCTCCTTTCCCTTTCCTACTTGATTTTCAAAATCCTTTTTTAGTTCTTACATTGCCAGAGGCCATTGAATATTTATTTTGGATGTTTGGGATACCAAAGTTTTGAATTTTATGCCCTTCCCTGGTTGTAAGCTTTTTTCTTCCTCATCTGAAAGGAAGGGAGAAGGTACTTGTTCACCAAGAAAGTAAACTTTCACAGTTTTATTTTTTTTTCCCATTTTTTGGGCATTTTCCCATACAGTTACTTGACTTTTCAGTTCTTTCTCATGAGCAGCATATACTATGTAAGATCTCAGTTCCTCCAAGTTGACACAATGAAGCCTTCATGCTGATCTTGGAGCAACCAGAAACTTTTGGGCTCATAATCTGTGAATAGTAGAATTTCCTCTGCCCAATAGCCTTACCTCCAGTTCCATCACACCAGCACTCCAGGATGAGGTGAAACTCAGCTGGTCAATTCCCCCAGGGGATTTAAGTGGGGGCTGGGCCCCCAATCAGGACTGAGATTCTGATCAGGTGCTCAGTTCCCCCAGAGGCTTTCCATTGAGTCTTCCAACAATTGTTGTTGTTTGCTACCTACTGTGAGAGATGCCACAGCCCGCTGAGGCCTCTGCTGCCACTGTCTGCAGCTGAGGTATGGGGGTGTGTGGTCCCTGCTCCCTTCTATGGCACCTGTGGCTTGAGCTATCTGGGAACCACTGCTGTTGCCACTGAGGATTCCACCCCTAGGCTTGCTAGAGTCTTCTTCTCTGTGCTGTACAGCCAATGCTTGGGTGGACTCCACTCCATGTCTGGTGCAACAGACCTTTACTGTTGGCCTTCCAGGTCACCCTGGGCTGGAAGTCTCCTCCACTCCATTGTTCTATGCTTTCTGCTGCTCTCGAATTTGTTGAGAGTCATTCTTTATAGGTATTTTATGGGCTGTGAGGAAAGAGGTAGAGTATATGAGTCTTTCTACTCTGCCATCTTGGCTCCCCCTTCCCCCCACTCTCATTTTTAAAGAACTGTTTTCTTCAGTGAACTTTTGAACCTCCTTTTCCATTTGGCTAATTCTGCCGTTTAAAACATTCTCCTTCTCTTTGGCTCATTAGACGTCTTTTGCCGATTAAGTTAGCCTATTTTTAAAGGTGTTATTTTCTTCAGCATTTTTTAGGTCTCTTTTATAAAGCTGTTGACGCTCTTCATTATTTTCGTGGATTGCTCTCAATTTTTTCCCCAATTTTTAGTCCACCTCTCTTACTTGTCTTTAAAAATCTTTTTTGAGCTCTTCCATGGTCTGAGGCCATTACATATTTATTTATGGGGCCTCTGATGGTAAGCATTATTCTTCCTTATTTGAAAGGAAGGAAGGAAGCACCTGTTCAACAAGAAATTTACCTTCTACAGTCTTATTTTTTCCCTTTTTTTAGGCACTATTCCAGCCAGTTACTCAACTTTTAAGGCCTTTGTCAAGAGGAAGGTGTATTGTGGGGACTTGCAAGTTCTCAGTTCCTCCAAGGTGGAATAATCAAAGAAGATGAGCTTACTCCATGCTCGAGGCTGAGATTCAGATGAGCTGCTTAATTTTCCTAGGACATTTAGGCTGAGAGTTACACAAATGGATGCTGCCACTAGTGATTCACTGATACCACTGTTTCCACATGCGGCCAGGGTCAGGAGGGGACTCTGTTCCCATCCTGCCCTTTGAAAAAAGATCTCTCACTGACCTCAGAAGCTCTATTTGGTGCCTGTGTGTTGAGGCATCTTTGAACTTCCACTGCTTCTGCTGGGAACCACATCCCCGAGACCTGCTCTAGTCCTGCTTCTCCAGGTGCCATGCAGCCTAAGGTCAGGCGATGCTCTGCCCTTCATCCTTTCCTGTTGGCCCTCCAAGCTACTCTGGGCTGGAAATCTCCTTCACTCTGTTGTTCTGCAGCTTCTACTGCCCTAGAATTTGCCAAGAGTCATCTTTTACATGTATTTTATGGGCCATGTGCATCAAGAACAAGAGTATTTCATTATATTCATTTACCATAAGGAGTTCAGCCATTTACTCAGATGGAGGTTACACCCATTGTGTGGATAGTTCCTTTAAGAAGTAGTCAGAGAAAGGTCCTTTTAATGAACCAAAGAAAAAATAACTAAATCAACAGAAACTATTACTAGTGATAATTCCTCTAAGCCAGTCGTTAAGTGGAGCATTGGCAGGCACCTATTGTTGTCCATGGACTTCAGAGTGCACTGGGTTTAAGGTTTTTGGAAGGAGGAGGGAGGGAGGGAGGAAGGAAGGAAGAAAGGAATGAAGCAAGGAAGGAAGGAATGACATTTAGAAAGGGGACCTTTATCGGAGACACTAGTTGTAAAAACTGTTTCCCAGCTCTCTGATTTTCCCCAATCTTGTTTGCATTAGATTTGTTTGTGTAAAGCTTTAATCTAATGCAATAAATTTCCATTTCATGATGTTCTCTGTCTCCTGTCTGTTCATAAATTCTTCCCTTCTCCATAGATCTGAGAGGTAAACTATTCCTTGCTCTCTTAGTTTTCTTATGGTTTTGCTCTTTATATCTAAATCATGTATGCATTTCAAACATATCTTTGTATATGGTGTGAGATATTGCTCTACATCTATTTTCTGTCTATATTCTACTACTATTTTCCAATTTTCCCAACAGATTTTCTCAAATAGTAGACTATTTATCCCAGAAAGTGGAGGCTTTGGGTTTATCAAACAAAAGATTGCTATAGTAATTGAATACTGTTTCTTGGGTACCTAACTGTGATGGCAAGTAAAATTGGATATTTTGCTGTTTTTGTTTGGGTATTATCAAGTGCCTTTGATTGAATAACACGACTAAAGAAGATCTTCCCCACCCACTAATGGGCCTGGGAATACTTTAGAAAGACTCACTCCTTTTGTTAATGAGGCACTGATTCTCAAGTGCTGTGATGCCCTCTCGTTCTAAAAAGCATATAAAGACTATGAGGTGTGGTTTACATTGGGTCTTATTGTTTGGAAGTGGTTTTTTTTTGGCCAGAGAAGACCCAGGGAAGCAGCTAAGGAACCCCCAGACTTGGAAAATCCAGATATTGTTGGCTCACTCTCTTGTGAATACCATCAAACAGTTGGATCTGTCTGTTGATTTGTAATATTTGCATTGCTTATGTCATACACTTGTAAGCATGTCTGTTGACCTTTGATTTCTCTGTTCATGGTGCTGACTTTTCTTCCCTGAACTAAGTGAATGATACATGTGCTTGATTAAAGTGATTGTTTACCCCTCAAAAGTTGCCTTTCCTTTTAGAGAAGCAGATCAAAGAGCCTGTGATAGCAGGGCCCCTGTGTATGTGGGGATGCTTCCTTTTATATTAACCTATTCCACTGATGTGTTACTCTGTTTCTTAGCCAGTACTAAATGCTTTTAATGATTGCTGCTTTAGGGTATAGTATTAGATTTGATATGGCTTAGGCCACCTTCCTTTATGTTTTTTTTTCATTATCTTGATAGTTTTGAACTTTTGTTGTTCCAGAAGAATTATTTTATTATTTTTTCTAACCCTATAAACTATTTTTTGGGATTTGGATTAGTATGGCACTGAATAAGTTAATCAATTCGGGAAGAATTTTCTCCCTTTTTTCACATTGGCTCTGCCTATCCATGAGCAATTGATACTTTTCAAATTATTTAGATCTGATTTTATTTGTACAAAAAGTGTTTTGTTATTGTTTCCATATAGTTTCTGGGTAAGTAGACTCCCAAATATTTCATAATGTTTACGGTAACTTTAAATGGAATTTCTCACAATTTATTGCTGCTAGGTTTTTTTTTTTTCAAGTGAATTGTTGAAGAGGATGTTTTTTTCATATAGATGGCTCAGGATTTCCTTTCTGATTGAAGTTTATTGGGTCTATGATTCTACATAAAGGAACGATAAAGAATATAATTTGAGGAGGACAGACAGGAAAGGTAGAAAGCCACTCCTGATAGTGAATCCTGGAATAGGGGAGGATGAAGACTGGTGCCATAGGAACTGGAGGAAGGTTACAAATTCTGAAGCCAAAGCCTGTGATTATGCAATATTAATAGACTGAATTATGTTACAAATTTATATCTACCATACCTTTCTAGTTATAACCTGTCTCAACGGGCAGCTAGGTGGGACAATAAATGTAGCACTAGAATTGAATCAGGAAAGCTCATTTTCATAACTGAAAATGTA